>JBBPDJ010000001.1:15742873-15767969 GCA_037974625.1 Cucumis cinereus | reverse complement strand
TATTTTTGACATTTTTTTTCCACCCACACTATTCTTGACATATTTTATTAAAAAAACATTATTTTAAAAAAAAATTCGGAAATTTTCCATCGAAATTTCCAGATTTTGAAGGACTTGAAATTTTAATTGGGACAAATTTTGTTTTTTTCCAATTTCGATAAAACTTTGAGAATATTGTGATTTCCTCCCTTTCGACAATATTTGATATGTTGAGAAAATTTTGAGAAATTTTGACATTTCGAGAAAGTTTCGATTTTTTAATTATCTGGTTCAAGTTTTCTAATATAAAACTATAATAATCACCTCTTATTACAGTAAATATTAAATAAAAGTTTCAATTAACTACAGTAATCACAATTTAATTTTTTTTGTTTTTTATAGTATTTACTATTTGCTGTAGTTTTAACTAATTTACCTTCGTCATTTTTTTATTTTTTACTACAGTATTTACTATTTTATTATCAAACTACAATAGTTTACATACTACATACTATTATAATCTGAACTAAAATAACCTAAACTATTGTAACCAAACAATAATAATCTATAACTATAATAACTCACTTCTTGCCCGTTCCAAAAAAAATAATATGTATTTATTTTTAACATCATTCAAACTTTTTCTTTTGAAAATTTCGCATCATTTTACTTAAAAATATTTTTGAACTTTACGTTATTTTGTAATTATTTTTCCGTTAGATTTTAAAATTTATGCTCTTACTTTATAGAAATTGTGATTCAAAAATGTCAATTATAATCTAATTAAGTTACAATAAAATTTCCATTAATTAATTATAATAATTTTCACCACTTTCTATCAATCTCTATAACCTTTTTCTAATTTTTTTCGATATTTATATTTTTATAAAATCGAGCCTCGATATTTTCATCCAAATCAATATTTCAAATAAATAGCTGGGTAGGATCGGTGGTCATGAGATGCTTCCCTATTCATGTGTTCATTTTATTTATTATTATTATTAAATGGACCATCCAATGCATTCAATGGACTATTTCCTGGAAAAAAAAATATTTTATTCCACATTAAAGATTAATAAGAGAAAACTACGAATATATTATATAAAAATAAATACAAACTATGTTATACCGTTAAAAATATTTATAAAATATAGTAAAATTTCAAATTTTATAAATAAATATATCTAATCAACTAAAAATACGCATATTTTTAATAAAGTATATTAGAAAGTCAAATTTACTTTCTAGTTGATCAAATAAACTATAAATTAATAAAAATCTGTAAAATTAATACTTTCTCAAACTTGGAAGCAAAAACATGTTTGTGACCTACCAATTAACCACACAATAATTCTAACAAATGTAAGTGACAAAGTATGTAAAATTAAGTCAAATTAATTATAATTAAAATAAACCTAACTCAACTGATATGATATTTGTACTATTGATTTAAAAGTAATCGATTTTTTCACTTCACATATTGTAAAATAAAATTAACTAACATAAGCATGAATTCAAACTCAAATCTAAATTTAATGTGTTAGAGTATCCTATCACATACGTACATATAATCAAATTATACGTACATATAATCAAATTGATAACTAAGATAACTTTACACACCTAAATTGACTCAAATTCCTTTGACTTATATTCGTAGTCCACTGATGTAATAATTAAAAGTGATTAAGACAAATGTAGCTACGTGAATCGTAAGACTCTACTAATTAGCTTCATAAATTAAAATGTGTAGTTACGTGTGGGGTTGAATAATAATTGAATTAATTTTGATTAAAAATTCTGACTTTAATACCTAATTGCCAAATTGAATTGAATATCTTGAGGGCTTTACGTCTTTTCCACAATGTCTTAAGCCCTCACGCCTCCACTCACAGTGTTGTTTGTGCCGCCGCCTCCGCCGCCGCCCTAAAAATCGTTTCATCTTTTTTCTCGCACACGATCTTTTTGTTGCCCCTCATGGTCGGCCATTTCCAATTCAATTTTCTCAAATTATGAGATTCTTAAAGCAGGTTCCATTCTATTTGTCCCCAAATCGGTCCTGACTCGGTTTTCCAGATTGTCAAAACAGAATCGACCAGACCACGCCGTTTCGATTAGATTAGGTCGGTATTGGACCAACCGGCGGCGAGAGAGCGGGAGTCTGAAAATGCGAGGTGGATATAATTTTGTGAAGGAAGGGAATGAAGGCAGAGTTGTATATATAAAATTTAATTAAAGTTTGTAATCAACCTATGTAATTTGATAGCAAAGTTGAAGTGATCAATCTAGGTTCGAGAGATAATTATGAATTTATTACGGTTATGATTACAGTTATAATATTGGTAACGATAACCAGATAATGATACTCGACACGAAAAAAGTAAACAGTCTCAATCATAAACAAATCACATCAAATTATGTCTTAATTGTTTGAAAAAATTTATAGTATTGCAAATGTTTTATACTCAATTTGGTCACGCTATGAATTTGTTTTCATAAACTAACGAGGGAGTGAAAATTTCTCATACAATTATAGTTTATCATGTGAATAACTTTTTTGTATTATTATTTTTTTCTAGGTGATTAGGGTGGGTTGCACAAATGTTGCTGCAGTTTAGAATGCACGCAAAAATTACTCGTTGTAAATTGGTTTTTTTAAAAATGTTAGTGCATGCTTAACTCTAGTCTAAATGCGTCAAATTGCCTCTAATCTTTTAAGTAATGAGATATTCATCTATATATATACGAGTTCTAGGGAAAGGATGTTATTCTTTAGCTCGGATTTTAATTTAGGTTTTTTTGGTCTACCATAAAAAAATCGTTACAGAAAAATATAATGATACAAATTGGAAAGAGCAATGGTTAGATGTAGCCTAGCATAGGCAGTAGGTTGCCTTGTTCTCCACTCCTTTATCACACAAAAAAGTAATTGAGAATTTTCTATTTTTTTAAAAATAAAAATGTCACGTGGTAGCATTCTATTAGATTGCACATAATATGCATCGAGATAAGTGCATCCAATATACCACCCAAGTTTTTTTTTCTTATTGGAAATGACTTCTTTTATATATAACAAAACAATCAATTTATTTATAAATATAACAAAATATTAAAAAATTACGTTTGATTAAAACCAAAAAATAAACCAAGCCATATCACTTGATTTGGTTTGGTTCGATTTGGCTGATGAGTTTGATTCCATATTTTCAAGTCCTAATAACTACTCACACAAATGTTGTTCTTTCTTCTATTTCAAATTCAAAGGCATAGAGACTGTCGTTATTGCCTTTTTAATTCATATCAATAATTATTGATCATTTCAGGATTAATTGTAGGTTAACACAAGGAATATTTAGGATTTATTTATTAATAAGATAAGCTCTATCTCTAACTAGGTTTGAAATGTTCGATAGATGTTTGGTTTGGTTTTATTTGATTGTCATATAGTATACCTATGTTTTTCACATGGCATAAAATTCATTAACAACTATGTTTATTTCTTAACCCTCTATCAAAACATGTGGTACAAGCATCTTCTTAGTAAGAAAGTCAATGCAATTTCCTTTTTCTTTTATTCGTGTCCTCGATGCACACATGTATTCACGTACGAAGCTTTATTTAGAGGTAATCTTATCCATTAATTTAAAAAATTACTGAAAGATGTTTTGTCATCATGTGCACGGTAGTTTTGAAAGTGCATCTAATGGTTGTTAGGGTCAATTTCAAATGTTTGTTGGAGACAACACAATGTTGTATGCTAAAAACATATGAACTTTCTCGGACGTGACTTTGCTAACTCTATGAACTAAAACAATACTATTATAGTTAGAATTTGAAGCTACGCTTACACGATATAAATAACAAAAGAGTAGACTTATTTGACTAACCAACTAGGTCATACCATTCAACTTTACTTGTATTTCAAATTTCAAATTTAAAAAGGTATAAAAAGAATTTTAAAAAATTCAAAATTGGAAAACATTTTTTTAAAAAATTTTAAACAGCTATGCATAATCGGTAGAATTTTCTAAATTGGAAAAAGAATAAAATGTTAGCCAATAATTTCTCCCCAAATTAGTGGAACTAAACTAACATAATAACACAAAAAAGAAATAAAAAATAAAGAAATAAAGAACAATAATTTATCTCAATTTAATTTTAAAAAAGAAAAGAATTACTACCTGTGGGAAAAACTACGTAGAATCGAAAGCATTAGCCAATAATATGACATTACCAAATCAAACCCTATTACGTGGCAAATTAAAAGAGGGTAAGTTTAAAATTTTCAAAAACTGAGAAGTAGAGGATCCGAACTCGGTATCACGTAACAAAATTTAACCTGAGGATTGAAGTTACAAAATTACCCTTTTGTTAGGTGGAAAGTGGGAAAAGAATTTGAAAAGAAAAGGGTAATAAGGTAAATTAGGGGTATAAAATTGAGCTTACCGTAAGGTCATAATAATAATAAAAATTGAAGAGCTGACAGCGTCGAGTCCACGAAGTGTCCTTTTCACATTTTTGGTCAAAACAGCAAACGCCATTAAAACACGATTATTCATTTAATATTATTATTAATAACTGTTTTTTTTTTCTTTACCCTTTTTCTTTTTTCTTTTTTTAATTTTGTTCTTTTGATTTTTTTTTTTTTTTTTTTTTTTTGCCCTTATTCTGTGTTTCAAATTTCCATTTCATCCCGCTCACTCCTCCATTCCAACTTTACTCACCCACACTACACTGTCTTTTTTTCTCTTGTATTGATTCAGCTTTTTTCGATCTTCATCTTGAGCTCCAATGGAGGTCTTGGAGCTTGGAAGATAGATTCAGGTTTATTTCTTGTCTGCATCTTTTTTGATTTTGTGATTGTTTGATGGATGTGGATTAGGGCGGAGTGGAGTGAAGTTGATGTTCTTGAAGATTTGGGGATGGATTTAATGTGTTGGAATGATGGGTTTTCTGGGTTTTTTTTTTTTTTTGAACTGGGTGTTTTGATGATTGTGGGAATTTTGGAGAAAGAAGTGGAATTTGGGTTTGAATTATTTCTTAAAATACTGTGTTATAAGGATATGGACATTCTAATAATTTGGATATAATGCAAGAATGTGAATAACACTACTGAAACTTGGATTTGGAGTGAGACATTGTGTAGATCCTTTGATTTTCCCCTTTTTTCTTCTGCATTCTTGGAGACCAACCACCTTTGTTACTTGTTACTTTTATCTTCAAATTTATTTTATTAATTTATATATTTTTACTGGTATGGAGCTTGGAAATCCGTATTTTTCATCACATTCTCTTGAAAGAATGCCAATCGGTCCACTAAGCTGCTCAATTTTCCAATCTAAGATTGGTCATTCCATTGTCGATGAGCGTGGTGGAGGTACTTCTAGATAGTGTAATTAGAGTTATGTTGTCATTATACGTCCGTTTAGATTTAATACGTTTTGGCGTTTCAAGAATTGCAAGATTTTAGAAGCACGCATTGGATCTATTGACCTTTTAGATTGGTTAAACCTGTAATCTATTATCTGTCATCCAGTATTGTGCCAATGTAATTTCAATCATGGCTACGGTTAAATACTGGATTTCTGATGGTTTGCCATATGTGAAAACCGTTCACTATTTTAATCAAACAGTTCACTTGAAATTTGCAGCTACCGTATTGCTTTTTTATTAAAATTTTAAACATCGAAGGGTATTTGTTATGTGGAACTCCACTATGTTTCTTTTATCCCATCACATCTGCAAGACCTTTCTGTTTGCAATGATCGTAAAAGCTTAACAGTAAATAGTTAGCTTGTGAAGATCACTTCTTGAGAGCTGTTCATTTTACCACAGGTTTTACTCAGATGCATTTGGATGATTTAATCTTCTTTGAGACCTTCAAATATGAGAAAAGAAGAAAATCATACCAGGGCTAATATTGGAGAATTCCCTGGTAGAATTACACGTGCTCGGGCTGCTGCATTTACTGCGTCAGCACAGCTGCCTCCAAAAGTTCCTGCTCATCAACACGAGAGACGGGTTGCACGAGCTAATCTGAAAAGAGCAGCTTCTGAAGAAAATAGCTGCAATTCTATTGCTAAATCGTCTCGACCATGTAAAAGGAGGGCTGTGCTTCAGGATGTCAGCAATATAGGCTGTGAACCTTCGTACTCAAATTGTTTCAATGCAGCTAAAATTGAGGTGAACGGGCTTTCTTTCTCCATAATATTTGGTTTTGGATCTCTGTGAGCCTTACAGTAATCTTTCCATGTCTTTGGACTAATATAGTTTCTTTGAAATTATTTCCCATGTCTTATGGGCCACTGTTGTATTTAAAAATTTCCTCGTGCATTTGCATGGCCATTCTCTTATACTAGATTTTAACTTGCGTCGAGGACAATAGACAAATGTCTTGCGAAGTTATGCAGCTTTGTTGTAGTGGAACTTACCTTTTTTTCTTTCCAACAGCCCAATAGTAGGAAGCCGACATTCAGAAATTATCTCAAGAAGGCTAAAGGAGCCTCATCCGTTGGTGTGGTCAACTCCAAAGTTCCTCTAGGTCCTAGAAACAAAGGAGCTTCATCAGTTGGTGCGGCTTACTCCAAGCCTCTTGATCTTAGATCACAAGGTGTACAAGCAAATGTCAAGTCAAAAGCTAAGTTGAAAGTTGAGATTTCAAGTAATTCTGAAGACCACAAGACAAATCATCGCGTAGGGGGTGTAAAGGAAGAGGTCACAAGTGATTTTCGGGATGATAGTTGTAGGTCTCAGAGTCATTCAGAGTCTCAAAATTTTCAAAATAAAGGTAATCATTACTAAATTTTGTTCTCTAAACTTGAACACATTCATAACTCTCTCAAGAAGCAGGAAAAGAGATTATTCAGCTTTCTACTTATTGTGCTACTCTCTTTTCACAGGCATTTTCTACTTTCACTTATTTTAAAATACGACTTAAATGCATTTCACTAGATACAGAGCACTATAAATAAGCTGATAAAAGTTGTAATGTGATTGCAATTTTTTTATAACTTCAGAAGGAAATTAATTAGTTTGGTGTGCTTAAGGTGACCATACAATACAACAAACTTGGTTTTACTCTTCAAAAACCATATCTATGTTTCTGCTTATAGAAGCCATGTTTCATATGATGAAGTTGGTATTGGTAATGCTAATAAGAATGCTGGTGTTTGAGCTTTTAGGTAACATCTGAAACAATGTTTGAATCAATTATAGAAGCCGTCTCATAAGATAAATAAATTACATTGAAATTCTTAATTTCAAGTTTGGATAGTTGTCACATCCAAACATATCAACTGCTGACAAAATATTTGTTGGAAATGGAAATAACAGAGAAAGGGTTGCTTCTGGGGACAAGAAGCAACCTGGACATTACAGACATTGATTGTAATGACAGAGATGCTCAGCTGTGCACTGTCTACGCCCAGGATATCTATAACAATTTACGTGTTGCTGAGGTATGTGTTGATTCTGTTCTTTTATCAACTTTCTTTTCTACTTTTCATATGGCATTTTATCTCATGGTTGGTGTGAATAAAGGGTGGGAACAGAAGGGATATTGCACTTGTACAATTGACAATACAAGGAAGCAATATTTGTTCAACAAAATGTGATGATATATATTTTTATCGTAAGGGATTCTGATAAGTTGGAATCCAAATAAGAAATGTGAACGTGAACTATTTAGTCCTATGCTCTCTGTCGGATCATTTGGATTTATGTGCTCTGTGAAAAGATTTAATCATATGGATGTTACTTGTTACCGTTAGCTGTTTCAGGCTTTTAGCATTATGAGATGTGAAAACAGTACTAAGCAATAACTTCTGATGGATGCAAACAAACAAAATGACTCTCCTTGTTGGGGGTCTGTTCATCAGGCTTTATGTTATGTACACTCTTTCAAGTTTAATGAAAGTTTGATTTCTTATCTAAAAAAGACAATATCCTAAAGTACTAAGGTTGGATGTGTTAAACAATTGAAGTGTTTTGTTTCCTGACATGAAATGGAGCATTAAGATTCCACACTTGCTTTCTTCAATTCACATGGTCAACCCTACATCTAATATAAGCAATCTGTTTGAAATGACGAACACCCTTCCTTTGTTCCGACCTTTTACTCATAACCTTTGTTCTAGGATGATGCAATCATCCCTTTTGCACCTTTAGGATCAGAAAGTTTTTGCCATATATTTGAGAAACCTGAATGTATTTAGAATGTAGTTAGTATTGGTGTTAGGCTATATACAACTCAGTTCCCACCTTTAAGATTTAATTTAAAAATTTTATTATCTTAACTGATTGAATTTTCCTATCTATAGCTAACCAGAAGACCACGTCCCAATTTCATGGAAACAGTGCAGACTGATATTACCCAAAGCATGCGGGGTATATTGGTTGATTGGCTTGTAGAGGTTAGAGTTGCTTCATTAAGGCTTCTTCTATTATACATTTTTTCTTTTTATTTTGTTTGTAAAAAGAAATTTTGGGCGAATTCTTGTTTTCATGGAGCTGTGGGATGATACTTGTGCTTCTGATAACTCCTGGTTCTTCCAAATTTCTTAAATTTTAACGTAACTTATACCTTGAAAGGAAAGAAGTTCCATGAGCATTCATTTTGAAGCAGAACCTCAATTATGCAATGGCTGATCCACGAATTCTTTGTTTCAGGTATCTGAGGAATACAAGTTAGTACCAGATACACTCTACCTAACTGTTTTTTTCATCGATTGGTTTCTCTCCCAAAATCACATCGAGAGACAAAAGCTTCAATTGTTGGGTATCTCTTGCATGTTAATTGCCTCGTAAGTTTCTGACATCTAGAGAATAGTTGTCTATGTATTTCATCCAAAAGTCTAATAGTGTTCTACGCGAAGTGATAAATCCCTATATTCCGCAATTATTGATGATATTAAAGTGAACAAATTTAATGCCCTCATAACAAGTATTTTGCAAATATTATTTAGTATGAGAACGCAAAAGCTCATCCAAAAAGATCGGTTGTGCTATTTTAATTTGAATATGAAGGAAGTAACACCAGTGGTCCTTGTGCCCTCCAGGAAGTATGAAGAAATTTGTGCACCACGTGTTGAAGACTTTTGTTTCATCACTGACAGCACCTACACAAAAGAGGAGGTATGACATATTTGCCATACAGAACAGTGGATGGTATATAAGACGAATTGATGTTAATCCTTGTTTGATGAGTGGTCGAATGGCTGATTCCCGGAGAAAAGAAAGGGCAATAATGAAAGGAATGAAATGGAAGGAAATAAAACCTTTTTTTTAAAAAAAAAAAAACTTGATTAATAACACACGGTGTTGGGTGTTTACTTCTCTTTGGAAAAGAAACATATAAGATCGATAATATTTTGTTAGAATGGTCTGCCACAAACAATGAACAAGTTCTAGACTGGAGTTTCTAATCTCTTGGGCATGTCCCACCAGATAATTGTTTTCGTTTGTAGAATTGAGCTTAAAAACAGTAGGGCAATATATTTTCTCAAGTATTACGTTGTTTTCCTCTAAAAACCTGGTAACTCCAGGTTTGGATTGTTTAAGAGGATGACTATATTACAATAGCAGATTCTCCTTCTGTTCTCTGCTATTTAAAAGTTTTCTTGGTGACTCTTTAGGTATTGAATATGGAAGGTCAAATATTGAAGCATATGGGCTTTCAACTTTCTGCACCAACTGCAAAATCTTTCCTCAGGTAGACGAGCTGCACAAGCAAGGCAGTTCATATATAACTTTTTGTGTATAGCTCAGTGTTCTTATCTGTGCATGTTTTTGGTTTCCAGGAGATATGTTCGAGCTGCACAAACGACATATAAGGTAACAATGACGTGGTTGTAATTGTAAATGTAATTCATTGCCCAATAATTTTAGGAGCTTCCTTGCTTTCTCTGCCAATAATTTTAGGAGCTTCCTTCCTTCCTTGCTTCCAAAGCTTATATTTCTTGACTTTCATTGATTTGCAGACCCCTAGTCTTGAACTCGAGTGCCTCGCCAACTATCTAGCTGAATTAACACTGGTTGACTATGGTTTCTTGAATTTTCTTCCGTCAGTTATAGCTGCATCAGCTGTTTTTCTTTCCAAATGGACGTTGGATCAGTCAAGTCACCCATGGGTATCGTTTTCCTGTCGCTTATCCTTCTTATTCATATAGTCCTAAAATCCTTACTAGACTTGTTAATTTCATTCTCTTTCTGACAGAATTCAACACTGGAATATTATACCTCATACAAAGCATCAGATCTGAAACAAACTGTTGTTGCTTTACAAGATTTACAGTTGAACACCAACGGTTGTCCTCTTAGTTCAATTCGCGTTAAGTATCGGCAAGAAAAGGTAAATGAGTAATAGAATAAGTCTAAGAAACCATATGTTGTTACTTGGATATGCACGTGTTTTCTCACGAACTGTTGTCCCATTAACAGTTCAAAGCCGTCGCAACTTTGTCTTCCCCAAAATTACTTGATACGCTATTCTGAACCACGTGTTAGATGAAGGCCAACCATCCACAAATTGCCAACAATATATACTTGATATAGAAGTTAGAGATTCTCCCTGGAGTAAATTTTTGTCGTTAACTCTACATGTTTAAGCTTGAGGTCTAATGTTAATCCTTACCCTTTCCCATTAACATTCTTTCTCTTACATTTTTTTTGAAGCTTTCTGTTTATAGTTCTGTGACTTTGGTCATGTTCCTCCCGAATTGATCTCGTGCCGGGCAGAGATTGACCGTTGAATATACATTGACAGAAGGACGCTTTGTCTGTAAGACCATGTAGAATTGCCACCCAAGATTTCTTTCATGTATTTACTGCTAATCTTGTACTTTGGTTCACTTTGCCAAAGTTTGACCCGTCTGTTTTTGAGACTCGAAAATTCTTAATGAATTCTATTACCAGACTTTGTCTCATTGTTTTGCTCTCTTTATGCATAGTTTGCTAAGTTATTGGCAGAATTTTGGGCATTGTAATGGTGGTGTTATAATAAATTGATTGGTGTCTTAATACATGATATGATGTTCTGTACACCCCAAAATTATATCTCAACTATTGATGTTTCTGGAGGAATATAGATTCTTGCTTTGAGTGAAATGTTCTTCAATATAGGAAATAATATTACACGTGGACATCGAATCCTGCCACATCAGCAAGTTCAACCAAGACACTTGGTTTGGCTAGATGAGCCAATGAGTTATCTCCACCTAGCTTTGCCAAATCTAGATGGGTAAACCATCATGTTGGCTTTACCATTAGGCAAGAATGTCCTATCCTACTAGGCTAAACCAAGAAGTGGTTATTTTGGTTGCATATGACATTGGCTCATTTCAGAAGTGCTAGTCCTGACATTCAAAGTAGAAGGATATTGATTCTTGGCTTGGTTACTTGGTTCATATCAATTAGGTTTATTTGGTCACCTTCGACTTGAGATGTGATATGTACTTTGTATACTTGGTGTTGAGGGAAACTTTGGTTTCGTGGTGCATCGTTCTTCTCATATCTTTATCAATAAATATACACAAGAGTCTAAGGCACAATTTATGGTCTTTCTATTTTGTTAAACGAAAATCCTTCTCATAACCCACTTTTTGGTGGGTTTTATCAAATATATTTGTTTTTCATTTTAATTACGACAATTTGTTTTTCAATCGGTAGAACTGGTTGAGCCAATTTAAACATAACTCTATTGGTTAAGATATATATCATCAATTAAGGGGTCAATGTTTGAATCACTCCATCTTGAATTGTCGAATTTAAAAAAACCGGTACTAAAATTTAAAGGGCTTTATAAATATAGCAATCGTGTCTAAAATACAAATATAGCAAAATTTATATTAACTTCGAGAGTCTATTACTGATCATGATTTTATCAATGACATATTTTACTATATTTACAATTCTTTTATATATCTAATTATTAGTCCTAAAAGCTATATCCATTGCAATTACCCAAAATCTAAAATAACAATAATAATAATCTATTAATTTCTTAAATATAAATACTTTAAATTTGTAAAAATAACATATTTTTATCCTAAACTTGGAAAAATGTGTTAATTTCACAAAATTGTACCTTAAATTTAGATAAGTATAGGCAATATTTACTTTAAAATTGAAAAATGTTGCAATTTTTATTTTCAAATACTTGATAAAAGTACTCTCTCATGATTTTATTTGATACAATTTTTTTTAGTACAAAATTTGTGAGTTTGAACATAGTTGGTGCAGAACCTCTAAATTAGCTTGTTTTTTCTTTAAGATATAACTTTTTTTTTTGGGCAAAAATTATTGGATTTATTAACAAAAGCTTGATTAAGAAAAATCAACATAACTTGTTAAATTTAATAACAAATTATATATTTTTTTTCTTAAAATGTATTATATTGTGCTATTAAATATTATAAAACAAAGTAATTTCGATGAATATCAAAAGTATAGTAATTAAGTGTGTGACAACATTTTTAAAGAATTACTAATTAGAAAGATCTATCCGTGATAGAACTTATTAGTAATAACATAATTCGAAGGTAAACCGACTTAATTTTTTTTTTGCTATATATGAAAATAATTTTAATTTTTTTTATTCATAACAACTTTTCTATTAAATAATATAAATAATAAATACTATTAAAAAGGAACCAAATACAATTAAAACAACATTTAGTCTCTCTGAAAGAGAATTATGAACAATTTCTTAGATTATTGTATTTTTTTTACACTAATGTAAGATGCATGACATCGTGAGATTTTCGAGAATTCTGAAATGTTTTTAAGAAGTTTTTTGGTTTAAGGTTTTATAGATGTCTGAAATAAAGTATGTATGAGGATAAAATGTCTGGAAATTAAAATAGCTATATTTGGTTGTGCATGGAAAATGCTATTAGAGTTTTATGAAAAATATTAGGTTTGTATTTAATTTATGGAATTAGGTTTGAAAATCTTATATAATGGTAATTGATTAATTAATTTAAAAATAAATATCATTTAATATATTAATAAAAATTAATTAATTAAGGCTCAATAATAATTTTATTTGTTTATAAATATCTTCATTTTGTCTGTTGCTAGGTTGATTAAAGAGTTAATTAACTAATTGATTAATATCCATTATAAATCATGAAGCAAGTGTATAAGATTATTTTAATTGAAAATTTTAAATTAATTTAATATTTTCAAAAGGCTAATTGATATTTTTAATAAATAATAGTTGTCAGTATATATTGCCAAATAAAGGCGATTTAAGCAAATATAATTATGTTTATTCATGTTAATTTATAATAATAGAAAGATAAATTATTAAATTAGTGTTGTTATCAATAAAAATTAACTATATATGTCAATTATAATTTAGTTTAAATATATTTATAAAAAACTGTTTGAATTAAATAATAACAAAAAATAAGAAAAAAAATAAAATTAAAAGGTAAAAAGTAAAAAAAAAAAAAAAAAAAAAAAGAAGAGAAAAGCTACTGGAAATGGAGAAAACCCACCAATTTGAGAGGTTATGAGAAAGACCTCAATTGGATGGAAATATGAAATGCCTTTCCCATTCCCAAGGTGGTTGAAAACTTGTATGGTCAAAGAATACCATTTTCACTTTAACTTATTTATTTATAATCTTGTCGACGATCTAATATATTCGTGTTGAATAACGTTGCAGACCTCTTATGGATTTGATCTTTGACTTACGTCTTCCTACCTTATCTCAAGTTTTTTCGAGCCGACTTTCGTAAGAAAATTTTGCATTAATATGTTGGTGAGCTTACCACACTTGTAGTTAGTATAGAAAGTGTAAAGTTCATATAAGAAGTAAGATTAGAGGTCTGCATGGAAGAATACTTACTCCTCTTTGGGAATCGTCGAGTGGAGCTATTTATAGGCTTTTTCTCTAACAATTGTCTAGAGTTATGTGAATGTAAGAGTTGTTTCCAACGCTTGAGGATGTATAGTGCTAGGCCGAGAGTATCTTGATTATTTCTCATTCAATATATTGAACTTGACCGTGAGCTTTAGACCTTGCTTTAAATAAAATGGATAGAATGAATCCCTAAGAGTTACGGACATAGTTGACAAGTCAATCACAAGTATGGAATCTTTGCATAATTTAACCAAAAAAATTCATAAAATTAACTCAAAATGGATGTAAAATCTGCACACCAAAAGGATTAGTACTTTGAAGTTTGAATACTTCTCTTAGAATCTATAAAAAAAAAAGAAATTGATGAAAAATGAGATGAGTGGACCATTTTGGGTTCCATGAATTTGTCAAAGTGAGCGATGCAAGGAAGTCAGAGCGAGAGTACCAGTACTCCTTTGTCATCTCTCAGACGCTGACAAAGAAAAAGACAAATGTTTTCATTTTTCAATTTGGGTCCAGCTGACAGCCAAAGCAGGACTTTTTGTCTCTGCTGTCCAAGAGATTGGCAATTTTAAAGGAACCCAATATTATAATGCTCACATTTCTCTCATTTCTCGTAAAGTTATGATATTACCCAATCAAAACAAGGGTAAAACAAGCTTTCCATAGTCAAAATGGCACAACAAAACTTGGGTTTGGATTGTTTCATTACAGAAAAGAGAATAGCAATTCCTTTTTGTGGGTTTATTTTAACCAAAAGGGTTTTTTCTTCTTTCTCCACTTTACTGGATTTTCATTCTCATCGGTGGAAATGGATCTTTCTTCACATGGGGTTCTCCTAATTGTGGGGCGCGTGTAAAATGTTGAGCTTAGAGGACGAATTTTGGCAATATTCTGAGGTGAAAAGGGACAAAGGCAGTGAGCCAACGAGCCAGAGAAGTCAAAGTAACGCACAAAGGTTCGTAATAGCGTGTGAGGAAGCCAAAAAACGTCCCCCACTTCACTCTCCAAAGCAGAATAAAAAGGAGGCAGATCAAAAGTCATCTGGCTTTATTTTGCCTTATCTTTGACGAGAATCATTTGTTATTATTACTACATTGGCGTCCTTCAACGCGTGCCTATCTCGATACCTTCATATATAAAAAGCAGTCTTTTCTTTCCCCCAAAATCGATTTTGGGTTGGTGGGTCGTGGGGGCAAAGGGCTACTAATCATCTATTTTAAATTTGTTTGAGTTTCTAGGAAAGCTTCAGAATCTGGGTTTCTTAGGGGTTCGAGATCGATTGGTAAAGTAGTGTAACTTTTAAGTCAAGGAGTCTTTTTTGGGGGATTGAAGCTGTTTGGGATTGGTGTGGGAAGGAGAATTGGGAAATGGGTTCCTATGGAAGACTTGCAAGAAGGGCATTGGAAACCGAGATGCCTATCATGGTTAAGGTATTCGAGCCTTGTCTTACTATAAGCAGATTGTTGTTTCAATCCCACTTCTCTTTTGGTGTGTATGTTCTTTTGCTCAACAGTTGTATGTGGAATCGAACCATTGATATTTGTAATGATAATTAGTGTGTTATCGTCTTTGAAATATGCTTGGATTGACATTTTTCGCGGGTGTTGATTCGTCTAAATGTGCGTGCCTTGTTATTTCTTGGTTAGAGTGATGGATTCTTATTGAATAATTGATGGTGAAATCTTTTGCAGATTCAAGAAATAGTCCGGGGAAGTAAAAATGTTTTGTCACTTGCTCAGGTTAGACTTTCATTTCAGTTACTTGGTTTTGTTTATTTTTTTGATTTGTTATGAGTTATGATGATGAGGGAGTCTCTTAAAACGAGTTAGAAGGATGTGTTTTGGTTTTTCAATGCTGCCATGGTGCTAATGGCCATGTATCATATTTTTATATGGTTTCTTTTGTGTTGTACAAGGAGAATCTTCATTTTATTTATTGGGGTTAGAAAGTCTTTGGATGCAGATTTTGATACAGGGGTGAACTTTAACGAAAATGTGTTTTTTTGTAAGGTTATTAAAAAATGGTTTCTGGAAACTTTATTTCTCCTAGAAACGGATACATGTTTCTTTTTCTTCTATATTAAATAAATATCTTTGCATTTCTCAGCTTTTTTCTTTTGTCTTGTTTCTTCTGACTTTTGAGCAATAGTTGAGTCCCCTGTTTGGTTTTTTTTCTTTTTTTAATTTTTGAAAATTGTGTATTTCTACTTTCCGGTTTTATACAATGGTTTTCATGTTTTCTTTGTTGAATTCTTAATAAAATTCATAAAAGAAAAATATGTTTATAAAAACAACTTTTTCTTTCTAATTTTCAAAAACCTGTCTTGGTTTTTGATAATATTTGTAAAAAGTAGATAACAAAGTGAAGATAACTAGAGGTGGAAGGGATACTTATAGGCTTAATTTTCAAAAACCAAATGTTTACCAACAAGACTTTAGCTATCCACCAAGCTGGAATAAAAAGCTTTGAACTGAACTGTTACACTGTTATGGTCTTGGAACCCAAATTAACAGTTCTGAGAGATGCAATCTTCAAGTTCTAGCTGCTTTTATGAGTTTATCTGGTACTTAAAGTTCCTCATTATTATAACATGCTTTAGGGAGTGGTCTATTGGCAACCTCCACAACAGGCATTGAAGAAGGCTGCAGAGCTTGTTTGGGAGCCTTCAATCAGTCGCTATGGGGCTGATGAAGGTATCCCTGAGTTGAGAGAGGCGCTGACAAGAAAGGTATATACATTTTTATCTCTATTTTGTAGTCTCTCAACAGGGGGAAAATATGCATTTGGCCTCTGCTTTAGTTAATGTTGATGAATCATTTCAAGGTTTTGGTAGTTGGTATCTTCCCTGAGTGCATCATTGGAAGTTGATGTTAATATTTTTTATCAAAAAAAAAAATGTTGATGTTAATGCTAAAAGAGGTGATGCAAAATTTTCATTGGATACAAAGAAGATTGTACCGATGAAGGAGAATTAAGTGTTGAATGCTGAATATATTAATCAACAATCCAGTATTTTCAGTTTATTGGATCACTTGAAGTTATTTAGTCTCTTGAATTGGTCTTTCTAATTTTACAAAGTTGACAACAGTTAATTGCTTTTTGATGAAAATTTTGAGCTCTTTGCAGAAATTTACTTCCAATCTATTTAAATTTTCAATGGTTCTCATGATATGTATGAACGTCACATACTTAACTTCCTTGTGATATTATAGAGGGAATATACAAGAGGGTTCAAATTTCTTTACTAGGTAAAAAAGACACCATTGCAGACTCCTGGCCAGTTTCGGTTCCCCAGCTAACTGAAATTGCACAACATACAGTGATGTTAATTTCACGTCTCTCATTCGTAATACGTTCAAGGTTATAGGGTCTAGGTTCCCAAGTTAACTGAAATGCACAACATAACTGAAACTCTCCTTGTCTTTTATAGATCTCTATATGACTGCATCCTATCCTGTATCCGCGATGTATTCACCTTACTGGCTTTTGCTCTGCTCAACTTATCATTTTGCTCGGTTTCTGAAATCTTGAGATGATTGACTTTTGTCTACTTTTTATATCGATATCTTTCTTATTCCTTTATTTTTTCGGATAAGAAACAATTTTATTGAATAAATGAGATATCCGAGTATATACAAAAGAGACCCCCTTGAAGGTGCACAAGTGAGATATTGAATTCTCATTCTTTAACATGATAGGATTGTTCTCTCTCTGAAATTGGATTCTTGTTTAAATTATGGAACCGGACCGTAATGGAGTTACTAAATCATTGTTTTTTGTTTTGCAGTTGAATAAGGAAAATAAACTGTACAAGTCCTCTGTGATGGTTACAGCCGGTGCAAATCAGGTGATGATAGTGTAAATCATTGAAATTATTTATAATAATGAATCAAAACTGGCAAGAATAGCCAGCTTAAGTTGCAGCATTACTTATCTGTTAGACATCATACATGCATTGGCTTAGAAGTACAAAGGAAAAGGCTTGGTTGACGAACACAAATGCAGCACTGCTTTGCTTGCATATGTTTACTACTTTTGCTGTTTTTTTCTTATAGTAAAATGTAGTGCTGATTTTACTGCAGGCATTCGTGAATCTTGTTCTTACATTGTGTGATGCTGGGGATTCTGTGGTTATGTTTGCTCCGTATTACTTCAATGCCTACATGTCTTTTCAAATGACTGGTGTCACTAATATATTGGTTGGTCCCGGTGACCCAAAAACACTTCATCCTGATCCAGGTTAGTATTACAGGTTGATTACGTAGCCATGTTACTTTATTCAATCCTTAAGCATTATGTCTTTAGCTCGTCCTATATGACCCTTGCTTTTGTTCTTTCATTGCTCTTATTATTTTAGAAAAATATGATGAAAAAAGTGCTAGCAACTTCTGGTCTTATTATGATGTATAATTTGGGACTGGAACTAGAAAGTCAAGCTTCTGCATATCTGCTTCAGCAAAATTTTAAAACATCTATATTATTATTACAAAAGAGATCTTTAGTTCAGCTGTTGACTTGGTAGATGTTAGTTTTAATTCTTTTTTAGAAGCTCTGTGCAAATGGCAGTTCTACAAAAAGGGTCTTTAGCTGATGTAGAGTTATGTGTATAGTTACAAAATAGCTCAGACCTAATACTAAAAGAAGAAGAACATTCTTCTATTTGGGATGTGAGAATTAAGACCATAGTCCTTGCTTGATCAGAACTCTGTACAAATAAAACTATCTTACGTGCTTACACCGAATTAAAATATTTATCATTCACTTATTGCTGTTGGATGATAATCTTCTATCACAAATTTAAGTTGGTCGTCATTAACTATAGACGGAAATACTTCACTTGAATTTACACCGTTCTATGAATTGCTAGTTACAATTTGGCGAAATGTGCCCATGTACTAGTTTTGATTCTACATGTGAATCATCTATTATTGTTGAGGACATTACTTTGTGTCGCTTTTAACAGAATCATATTCTAAAGCATCCTTTCGTGGCGATTTATCAGCAGTTTGACTCATAGCTTGTTATTATTTTTCGCTTTTCAGATTGGTTAGAGAAAACACTGTCTGAAGTCAAACCAACCCCTAAACTCGTTACTGTCGTTAATCCTGGGAATCCATCTGGTACCTATATTCCGCAACCTCTTCTTAAGGTTTCCGACTCTTGTCTCCCTGTTACTCCTGCTATCAATATGTTTTCACATGCCTTAAATTTTCCTTTCCTTCTTTTTCCTCTTTTATTTGCTACCTGAATCAACCTTTTGCTGCTTTTTTATGGACTTGCATAGAGATTAGCAAATATTTGCCAAGAGGCTGGATCTTGGCTTGTTGTGGATAACACCTATGAGTAAGTTCATTAAAGTTTGCAGTTCCTTATAATTTCATGATAGACATTTTGTGTGTGTGTGTGAACCTTGACCCACAAGGCAATTGAGATTTATAAATAGATTTTAAAAAAATTCTGTCAGCAATTTTTGGTTTTAAAACTTGTTTTGGATTAGAGGACAAAGACAAACAATAAGTTTTTGAGTTGTTGAAATTTGTTGTTGCAGGTACTTCATGTTTGATGGCTTAAAACACTGTTGTGTGGAAGGGAATCATATTGTCAATATATTCTCCTTTTCAAAAGCCTATGGAATGATGGGATGGAGAATTGGATATGTAAGTTATTCTCTTTCTCTCTCTCGTATCTGTTTGTCGTTA
This sequence comes from Cucumis cinereus, assembly GCA_037974625.1. NCBI lineage: Eukaryota > Viridiplantae > Streptophyta > Magnoliopsida > Cucurbitales > Cucurbitaceae > Cucumis > Cucumis cinereus. The sequence continues at coordinate 15,748,421 of JBBPDJ010000001.1, read as the reverse complement.
TTTACGTGTTGTCGTAACTGATGATTGAAATATGCAAGCAGATAGCATACCCTACAGAAGTTAAAGGCTTTGGAGACCAACTTCTAAAAGTTCAAGACAACATTCCCATTTGTGCTTCTATATTATCACAGCATCTTGCTCTCAACTCACTGAAGCTAGGCCCAGAGTGGGTCACTGACCAAGTTAAAGACCTTGTGAAGTGTAGAGATATCATTCTACAAGCACTCTCACCTCTTGGACAAGATGCTGTAAAAGGAGGGGAGGGTGCCATATACCTATGGGCCAAGCTTCCCGACGAGTACGCTGATGATCATCAAGTCGTTCTTTGGCTCGCTCGTCGACATGGGATAGTTGTGATCCCTGGATCTGCGTGTGGGTCACCAGGCAATGTCCGGATCTCGTTCGGAGGACTTGTGGAGGACGATTGCCGAGCTGCTGCGGAGAGGTTGAGGAAAGGTTTGGAAGAGTTGTGCAGTGCCGGAATGGTACAGTGTGAAGATTCATGAAAAAGTTGATTAGAGATTCAACTTGCTGCCATTTGAATAAAACCTTTTAGTCTTTCCCACCCTATTGGCTTACCACAAAAAGGAAGTTAGTAGAATTGTGTAATAATATTTATTGAAATGTGACACAAAACATCAATCACATTTTCATGACTCTTGTTTATATAAAATTGTCCTTTCCATTGCTTTTCTCTGTTATTTCAGTAATACATTTAAAATTGGACTTTTTATTTTATTTTTATTTTTTTAATATAATAAAATTGATTAGTTTTTATAAAAATATATAAAACGAGTGGCAAAGGACAATAGCCAAAGTTAAAAGTCTTTGTGAAACATTAGCGTTTACTTCCAAGTTTAAGTTTTCAAGTTATAGGGAAGAGTCGCAACATTTCATTGTGTCTTTTGGACGAGTTTGAAGCTTGAAAGGTTATTTTTCAAATTTTAATGCAGGCAATGAAAGTAAAAATAATTTAATTTACTTTTACAGAAAAAAAAAGCTAATTATTGGAAGTGGGCCCATTTTGGCCCAACTTTTAAACTTCAAATTAAAGCGGGCCCATTTTGGCCCAACTTTAAACTTCAAAATTCATTGCGCGGCACTACGTTTGTAACGGTTCCAACAAACCTTTCCTAAAGGCAAAGCGAATAATGGACCTTTCTCCCAAACGAAGCCCAAGGTTATTTCAGTAAATTTATATCTTCTTCCCCGATTTCTCATTCCTTGGACTCTGAAAGCTCATACATCTCTGTCATAGTTCGCTTCATCGACTTCTAGAGAGAGAGAGACAAACTCTGGAGCTTTCTTTCTTTCTTCTACATTTACATGAGTTGAAGTCTTTTGGTTAGGAATTGCCAGTTAGTGAGAGAGATTGTCACAGATTGAGAGAGAATGGGGAGCAATACACTGGTGGGATTTCAGGACCATTTGAAATTGGCGAGGGAATACGCTCTTGAAGGGCTGTATGACACTTCGATTATCTTCTTTGATGGTGTTATAGCTCAGATCAACAAGTAATCTCTCTTCTTTCATTTGGCTTATCTAATTTCATATGTAGTACAAGTGTTGAACTATACATTTCTTTTATGGCCTGATTTTCGTTTGAGCTTGGGTTTTCGATCTTTGTTGTTGTATATGTCCTTTTGTCGCTTTGAATTTAGTGTATCTTGCCTGTCTCTTACTGTATCTTTCTCTTCACTCGTCTTTCAAAGTTATATTGATGCGATTTGACTTCTTTTGGTCTGCTGTGAGTAATTTGAAAGAATTGTGCAGTTAAGTTAGAGAAAAATTTAGTGTTTTTTTATTGTGCGGAAGTACCGAATAATGAGGAGGTGGTTAATTCTAGAAAGTATTGTTTTGAGCGTCAACAATGTGCGGAAGTACCGAATGTCGAATAGTTTCGTTTCTTCTTATCCAAAACCCTTAATGGGAGGATGATCGTCAATCTCCTCGTTCTTTTGTTCTGAATTTTTCGTTAAAACTAGGGAATAGCGGAAGAGATAGGATTAATCTTCCTGACTTTTTTAGTTCATGATGTGAGTAGTTTAGTTGGATCAAATGTCTTGGCAAGGTCGTAACTTGTGGAAGAGGATTACATTTTGGGGTTGTTGGTTAGTTTCTGATTTCTGTGAAGGATGTATGAGAAAAAGAGAAAAAAATGTGATGATTGATAATACTTAGTGCAGGGGAGACTGAACTTTGTAGAATTCCTCGTTTTTAAATCTTTTATGTTTTTACCTATGCTTTTCTTCAGTATGGTTCTCACTCAAGTTCATTGATTTATCAATTTTAGGCATCTTAGTTCAGTAGATGACCCTTTAATGCGTGCAAAATGGATGAATGTAAAAAAAGCCCTTTCTGAGGAAATAGAAGTTGTAAAGCAGTTAGATGCAGAGAGAAAGGCTTTCAAGGAAACACCCATGGGTCGGCGTGCAGCATCTCCTCCAATTCATGCCAAATCATCATTTGTTTTTCAACCATTAGATGAGTACCCAACTTCTTCAGCTCCTCCCATGGATGATCCTGATGTATGGAGGCCTCCAAGTAGGGACTCGTCAAGTAGAAGGCCTGCAAGGGCTGGTCAAGTTGGTATGAGGAAATCACCACAGGATGGGGCTTGGGCTCGTGGTTCCACCACCAGACCAAATACTACCGCTCGTGGTGCGAAGGCTGGTGGTTCAAGTCGTGCTAACTCTGGCGTTCGTGCATCAACTGCTGGGAAGAAGAGTTCTGGTGCTACTGGTAAATCTAGCAAGTCAGATTCTGCAGTAAGTTCTGTGAGCCCAAATTTGGTTCTCAGTTCTTTTTACTCCATGATGAACTTGGTTCATATGCACGTGTGAAAGCCAATAGATCACAGTTTGTAAAACTATTTTTCTTAACAAAAATTGAAATCTGTTTTAAGCGCAGGTTGCTGCACTAGCCCATAACAAAAACTGATTCAATTTCATGAACTATTGATTTATTTGTGCATGCCATCTCAAGTTTGTGCAGTAGGTCATGTCTTTATCATTAAACTAATGAATGATATTGTTAGAATGGTGACGACGAGGGAAAATCTAAGAAGGGACAGTACGAGGGACCCGATCCTGATCTAGCTGCTATGCTTGAAAGAGATGTGTTGGAAACCAGTCCAGGAGTGAGATGGGATGATGTTGCGGGCTTGAGTGAAGCAAAAAGACTTCTGGAGGAGGCTGTCGTTCTTCCCCTGTGGATGCCAGAATATTTTCAGGTGTTCTTGAATTAGTGAACTAGATACATATGATACGAAACCGATCATTACTTTTGTGCTGTTATTGATATCGTGACTTGTGATGATTAATATGCTTGGTTTATTTCTTGCTGATGTGTGCTTCATTCTTCAGCGATGGAAATCATTTCTAGGGTTCTATTCTATCTGGCCTTTAGAAGGGATTATTATGTTACTGCCAAATGATTGATAGAGAAATGGGAATTTTACAGAATATGAACCTAAAGCTTCTAGCTTTAAATTTTATTCTGCAGAGTGCAAGTGATGAAGTTGGTGTATTCCTTTGTCCCTTGTTGGGCATAGTGTGCTTGTTGCCTGTTTCCATGTGTCACGTATGCTAGTTACCTGTGTCCATGTGTCACGCATATTAATCTTGCTGCTTTTTCCCTGCAGGGAATAAGGAGACCGTGGAAAGGAGTCCTAATGTTTGGCCCTCCTGGGACTGGGAAGACGTTACTTGCTAAAGCTGTGGCAACTGAGTGTGGCACAACATTTTTCAATGTTTCTTCTGCCACCCTGGCTTCAAAATGGCGCGGGGAGAGTGAGCGCATGGTTCGATGTCTTTTTGATCTTGCAAGAGCTTATGCACCAAGTACTATCTTTATTGACGAAATCGACTCTTTATGTAATGCTCGTGGGTAAGATTCTTCAAATAGTTCAAGAGGATTCTTGGTTTCTTTTGTATGCAAAATTTTTGCTTAAGTTTTACTCCTGTCCCTTTCCCAGTCTCCCTCTCAACTTTTGTTAAGAAAAATAATTGTGTCAAGGTTTTTTCTTCAGGGCTTCCGGTGAGCATGAATCTTCCAGAAGAGTGAAGTCAGAACTTTTAGTTCAAGTAGATGGTGTAAACAATAGTTCTTCAGGCGAAGATGGTAGCCGTAAAATAGTGATGGTTTTGGCTGCGACAAACTTTCCATGGGACATTGACGAGGCACTTAGGTTGGTTCTGTTAACATGTCTTTTCACACTTCATTCAAGTAAATTTGATTGTTTATGTGGTAAATGTACTCGTGTTGCAGTTACTCATATCTGGAATTATTTGTTCATTTCTTCTTTCAATTGGTGCTACTATTTCAGGAGGAGGCTTGAAAAGCGTATTTATATTCCTCTTCCTAATTTTGAGAGCAGGAAGGAGCTTATCAGAATAAATCTGAAAACTGTTGAGGTAAATCAAGTGCCTGTTCACATTAACTATCAGAACCACTGCTGGACTCAATGTACTTGAAATTATTCTGTTAATTCTTATCTTCTTTGGAAATTTGAGATGCTTAATTCTTGAATCAATTGGATTGTTCTTTGGAAATAATTGAACCAACTGGATTGTTTATCATGGTTCGGAAAGAAAGTTTTATTCTTAGTCTATGAATAATATATTTTAGTAATTTCATAACTTATCATGCAATAAGCTATTTTCTTAGTTTGTGATTAAACTTATTTAATGCAAACTAATTATGATAATTCATACCTAGGTGGCTCCTGATGTGAATATCGATGACGTTGCTCGCCGGACAGAAGGATATAGTGGGGATGATCTCACAAATGTCTGCAGAGATGCTTCCTTGAATGGAATGAGACGTAAAATAGCTGGAAAAACTCGTGATGAGATTAGAAATATGGCTAAGGATGACATTTCAAAGGACCCTGTTGCTATGTGCGACTTCGAAGAAGCATTGAAGAAAGTACAGAGAAGTGTTTCTGCTGCTGATATTGAACGGCATGAGAAGTGGTTTTCAGAATTTGGGTCTGCATAAATTACACACTATTACGAAGATCAGCAACGAATTCACCACTTTCCCTTCTGCCAATTGATTTGTTTATTAATTTTGTTTTTATGATAATCATTGTGTTGTCACCGTGTGATTAATATCTGCAGCCTTCTATACATCTTGTAAACTTTTGCTTCCTTTAACCACTGATTCCATGTAACTTTATCATTTACGGAGAAATTGAAGTTTCGATTCATTCACTTCTGCACCAAGGAAGTGTATCGTTTTCTTTATCTTTTACCTCATTTGTAACTCGTGATATGAAGTTAGTTTTGTAGACTTTTCGGAAACCAGCCTCGAATTTGATCCTTGTGTTTGCTGGTTTATGCTTAATTAACTTCTTTGCTTCTTCTTTTCTCTCTCTCTTTTTTTTTTTTTGATAAAAAAAAATAATTTTAAATATGGGTTTTGTACTAGAAATTTTCATTATTCGTGACATCGCCAATCCTTGTCGTTGACAGAAAAATTAGCATGAAAAGGGGGGGGGGGGGGGGGGGGGGGGGTCTTTTTTTTTTTTTTTTTTTTTTTTTTT
>JBBPDJ010000001.1:15596226-15733842 GCA_037974625.1 Cucumis cinereus | reverse complement strand
AAATTAAAGTAATGACCATACAAATATAATGCATTTTTATGCTGGAATTATGTCCCATATATCATATGGTCATTCCAACTAGGGAATGGCATGAAATTACATGACAAACAAAGGACATCATAAAATCTTCTTTTCTTTCTATTTTATGACCTATCTCATAACCAATAAGAATGCAAAGAGACAAGGGTTTTGGTTATGATCATATATAATAATAAGAAAAAAAAATAGAATTGGTTCGTTATTAAATAAATACAATTATTCGTAAGAGTTTATAAGATTTTCTCAACGATCATAGCAACACACCATACACTTGGAAAATGTGTATTGATCTAACAACGTTTTGACCACAATCTATTTATAAATTACTAATTCTGAAAATTATTATCACAATAATTTATATTTTTCTTGTCGTAATATTTGATTTTATTCTCTTGATTTGTTTTTTACACCCATCTTTTCAATAAACACTTTTCTTTTGAGAAGAAAGAAACATAAAATTTGTTAGTTTATTTGAAATGTCTATTTGAATCATTATAAAAACGATTACTCTCGAATAAAAAAATGTAAGAAACATCTGTTAGACATGTTTTAAGGAGTTTTCAAATCAAAAGAAAGTTCATAGACAACCCTAATAAATATGGTGGGAGTATTAGAGGGAAATGAGAGAGAGGATTACAAATTAGCTAGTTGTTGTATGTAAATTTGGAGCCCCACATTGGTGTCAATAACAAGACAAAGACAATGACAAAAACACCCAACTTAACTCCTCTCTAGATCTCTTGATCAACATCTAACTGTTAAAACACCAAAACAAACTTTACTATTTTTCATGTCCCTAATGTCTAACAATTGTTTCTGTTTATTACATATTGTCCTTTCTGATTATTGTACAATACAATACATTCACTCCTCCTTTCTTTTCTTGTCTTCCTACTTATTAACTCAATCATTATTTGTCTCCCTCCCAAGTATTGATTATAAGGCTAAACATATTTGTGAGCACGGTGGATTTTTTTAACAAGATACTGAAGGATAGAAGGATTAGATCGACACATTTTTAGTATCCTTCATCATATGATCTATGACTAAGTTGAATACGATTCCATTATTCCACAAAAAAGTATATAAAAGGAGAGTTAATTATTATACTTGGATGCTCTCTTCGATCTATCCACCCTTGCCAACCACAAAGGAGAAAATACATATAATTTCAAAAAGCACCCGAGTATGTATTTCTACGTAAAAGTTTGTTTTCTTTCTTGTTATTTTCTTCAATTTTATGAAAAATGAGTTGTGGAAAAACGATAGAAAGTTTGGAATGAACCCGAATATTACTAAATGTGTAATATAGTTAGTTAGGGACCATATAATTAACCTCTATAAATAGGGTAGAAGACAATGATGTTCTTTTATTTAAATTCCTCATTTCTGAACAACACAATATATAATATCTAAAATATTAATATATGACCACCATCCCTAAATTAACCGATATTTACAAAACTCACCCTCTCAACATTCCCACCAACAAAAACCTCGACTCTTTCGAACAACTTCCCGACACCTATGATTGGATTCAACCTGATTGTTTCCCTTCATTTCGAGACCCAAATATTTCTCTTTCCGATTCTGTCCCTTTAATTGACCTTTCTCTCCCTAATGCCCCTCATCTCATTGCCAATGCCTTAAAGACTTGGGGGGTATTTCAGGTCATTAACCATGGTGTCCCCATTTCTCTTCTCAACTCCATGGAATCCTTCACCAATGCACTCTTTGATCTTCCTTCTCCCCACAAACTTAAGGCTGCTCGTACTCCTGATGGCGTAACGGGCTATGGCCTCGCTCGTATCTCCACGTTCTTCCCTAAACGTATGTGGTCTGAGGGCTTCACTATCGTCGGTTCGCCTCTTGAACACTTTCAGAAACTCTGGCCAAATGAGTATTCCAAGTACTGGTATTTTGCTTTTCATTACTATATCTTCATAATGATTATGATAATGTGGTAACTATTTATTTGGTTTTTGAAAATTATGTCTATCAATAATATTATTTGGCACATTCAAATGTATTGATTTTTTTTCGTAAATCTACTTCTTACAATTTTTTTTAAAAAATATCCAGTCAAATTTTTTAACATATAAAATAATTTTTATAAAATTTTATTTTAAAATTTGAATAAGAATTCAACTCTTGTATTTAGAAAAAAAAGTATAATTATTGTAAAAAATTCAAAGAAAATTATCTAAGTCTAAAAATAAAAAACAAAACGATTCTCGAACTAGGTCCAAATAATTCACAATTTGTGTTTACACGTCATTATATATATAACACATACACACACTTTAAATTTTCCACATTGTACCCAGTTAAATCATAAATTTCCAATTTCATCCATTTGCTAATTCACCTACTATTTTGACAAAAAAAAAAAAAACAAAATAAGATAAAATTCTCTCTAAAATTTTTAGTTTCAATACAAATAAAATTTTGTACACAAATTTGAATTTGAACAATATACAAATCAAAATATTGATACAATTCCCAACATACATAAATTTCAACAAAAAAAGAAAAAAAAACCGTAATAAAATAATGTTATTTTTATTTAGATTTTATAATTTGTTGTAGTGATATAACGGAAGAATACAACCGAGAGATGAAGAGTCTATCTGGAAGGCTGATGTGGCTTGCATTGGGAGAATTAGGCATAACTCGAGAAGATGTGAATTGGGTCGGGTCGAATGGGGATTTCAAGACCAGTAATGCAGTCATCCAATTGAACTCTTACCCAGTCTGCCCCAACCCAGACCGAGCGATGGGGCTCGGGGTTCACACTGACACCAGCCTCCTAACCATTTTGTATCAAAACAACACGAGAGGGTTACAAATATTTAGCGAAGGGAACCGATGGGTGACGGTCGAACCGGTAACCGGTGCACTGGTGGTTCAAGTCGGAGACTTCCTACATATTCTTACAAACGGGTTGTATCCGAGTTCGGTCCATCAGGCCGTCGTGAACCAAACCCAAAAACGTATATCGGTGGCGTACTTTTTTGAACCGCCGGAAAGCGCCGAAATTTCACCGCTTAAGAAACTTGTGACTCCAACTCAACCATTACTTTACCCCACGATAACTTGGACTGAATATCTTCGTAAAAAAGCTGAGCTTTTTAACAACACACTTTCATCTATCCGTATTTGCGCTCCTCGTACTGGTCTGTTAGACATGAATGATCACAGCCAGGTGAAAGTAGGGTAATGAAACATACCGACTCTTCCCCATTTTGGCTAACTATTAAAATAATAATGTAATTAAAGCCAATTTGGAGTTTAGGGTTTTATTTTTATTTTTATTTTTGCATGGCTTTGTGTGTGAAAAGTAAAGGGGATATTTATGTTCTGTAAGAGGACACACATAATGAATTATATATATATATATATATTTAATATTCTATATTGCTTTACCTCTGTATGTATGTTCTCAAGAAAAGAAGTAATTAATTAAATATTAATTGTAAATCAACAAGTCGTTGTAGTATAGTGGTAAGTATTCCCGCCTGTCACGCGGGTGACCCGGGTTCGATCCCCGGCAGCGGCGCTTTCTTTTCTTTTTTTGTTTCCACCAAATTTTGGTCAAAATGATTCGTTTGACCCTTTTGTTTGGGTATTTTTAAAAAATCAACAATAAACAACTCTTAAGAATTGAATTTAATATTTTTATAAAGTACACGAAATAAAACCTAACACAGTCACAAAACATGAATCAAAATAGTATTTTAACTAAAAAACATACATGTTAATTATCATCGAGTTCTACCTAAAATTTATAATCTTATATTATATTTTTATATCATATGATATTAACAAACTCAACAACTTAGATTTTTTAATGGTGATTTTGTGTTAATGACGTTTTTTTTAATGCATGTAAAGATGGAGAGATGAAGGAAGAAAAGAAGAACTCGGGAAGATTTACATGGTTCGGCCAAAGAGAAGTCTACATTCATGGAAAGAATAAACACTTAAAGATTAATTCAAAGATGAGTACACTTACTAATCACAATATTTAATTTCTTAGTTGAATCTTCCGTTTGTAGATTTTAAGAAAGAATGGTAACATTGATTTATTTAAAACAAAATGTTAAACTGAGATAATGTGACCGTTGGATTCATATTTCACTATCGATATAGACAACAAACCAAGAAATTTAAAGTTAAAATTGTTGTTTATAAGTTTAATTTTCAAAATGTAACTATTAAAAGACTAAAACAAACTGTTGTATTTTTCATGTGTCAAATGCCTAAATCTAAACAATTAATTGTTTTTGTTTATTATTGCTATATATATATATATTGTTCTTTCTATTGTGCAATAGAATATAATCACTCTTCATCCTCTTCTAATACCCACTCAACATATTTGGTGGTGCATCTTAGGTCGTACTTACCTTCATACAACAAAATCAACTTAGTTATATGTATTACGTAGTACTAATTTTATTTATTAAATCAATATCAGAAATAAGACCCAAATGTTTTTTTAGAAATCGATCCATGCATGCATCCTCTTAAGTATCCTTTAGAAAAAAGAAAATTTTACTACGACACAAAAATAATTGCAATCTAAGATGCACCTAAATATTTTATCACATGCAATTATTTTATTTGATTTATTTCCTTAAATTTTAAAATAATGAGTTGTAAAAAGATAGATAGTAGAGTATTAATTTTATTAACTTATGAGTGTGTGTAAGTTGTCATCATCTATAAGGCCAGTAATCTCTACAAATAGCAAGAAGATGAGATTATGGTAATCTCCTTACACCTTCCTCTCATATTCTTCTCTATTTAAACTCATCATCCTATGTTTTAATCGTCTCTCTCCCTCATATTCTCAACCACAACATAGTTTATAATATGACCACCATCCCCAACATGAACAACAGCGACGCATTGAAAACTAACCCTCTCAACAAAAACCTCGACTCTTTCGAACAACTTCCCCGCACCGACACCGACTCCGTCTCCGCCCCTGTAATTGACCTTTCTCTCCCTAATGCCCCTGAGCTCATCGACAATGCCTTACAAACTTGGGGGGTATTCCAAGTCATTAACCATGGCATTTCCATTTCCCTACTCAACTCCATGGAATCCTTCATCAATGCTCTCTTTGCTCTTCCCACTCCACAAAAGCTTAAGGTCGCTCGTACCCCTGACTCCATCGCTGGCTATGGACCTGTTCCTCTCTCCACCATATACCCTAAACGTCCGTGGGGTGAGGGCTTCACCATCATGGGTTCCCCTCTCGACCTTTTGCAAAAACTCTGGCCTCAAGACTGCCAAAAATACTGGTATGACTATTACAATCATGGCAAAATATTATGATAATGTGGTTAACTTTTTGGTTTTTCGATTTTTTTATTTTTTAAACTGAAGTCATAAAATATTGTTTCCCACGTTCAAATTATGTACATTGCTTCTTTTTATTTTTATTTTTAATATCTACTTGTCATTATTTTTTTAATTTAGAATTTGGGTAAAAATTCAACTCTTGTATTTAAAAAAGTGCATGTTAATTATTGTTAAAAAAAACGAAAAGATTATAAAATTGAACCATAATAAATCCAACTATAAATATAATGAATAGAATAGAGTCACATATAATAATAAATCTAATTTTATTTAGAAAAAAAATTATAATTCTAAAACTTCCTTAATTGTAGAAAAATTTTATAAAAAATTGATATTGTATAACTTGTAGTAATTTAATGGAAGAATACAACAAAGAAATGAAGAGTCTATGTGGAAGGTTGATGTGGCTTGCATTGGGGGAATTAGGCATAACTCCAGAGGATATAAGTTGGGCCGGACCGGATGGGGATTTCAAGACCAATAATCAAGCCACCCGAATGAACTCTTACCCGGTCTGCCCAGAACCAGACGAGGCAATCGGGCTCCCGCCTCACTCCGACACCAGCGTCTTAACCATTCTGTACCAAACGACAAGAGGGTTACAAGTTTTGATAGAAGGGAAGGGGTGGGTGACGGTCGAGCCGGTAACCGGTGCACTGGTGGTTCAAGTCGGAGACATGCTTCATATTCTTACAAACGGGTTGCACTCACCTTCAGTCCATCAGGCCGTCGTGAACCAGACTCATGATCGTATCTCGGTAGCGTACTTTTTTGGACCGCCGGAAACCACCGAAATTTCCCCGCTTAAAAAACTTGTGAGCCCTACTCAACCATTACTTTACCCCACGGTAACTTGGGCTGAGTACCTCCGTAAAAAATATGTGCTTTTTGAGGACACACTTCCATCTATCCGTCTTTGCGCTCCTCCTACTGGTCTGTCAAATGTCAACGATCACAGCCAGGTGAAAGTAGGCTAATTGCCTTCATCAGTGCTTCCTCCCACCCATAAAATAAAACACAGCTATAAAATTAAAGTAGTTAAACCCAATTTGGAGTTAATTAGGGTTTTATTTTCTTTCTTTCTTTTCAATCAAAGGAAGAGATGTTTATGTTGTATGTCTGTGTAAAAGTACACATAATGAATTAATGAAATTATATCTTTTTTTTTTCGAGGTTTAATCATCTTAATCATTACCTAAAATGTTTAACTCAATCACTAATTATTTTGTTTTTCTTTTACAAAAAATACAATGGGAAATCTAACTTTCAATTTTTAAGAACGGATTACACTGTATTTATTTATCGTTGATTTAAAACTATTTCTTTAAAAAATATTGTAATATACTTAATTATTATCCATAAAATTGATACATTATAATTACTCAATCATTAATTACTTTAAAACTCTATTTACTTTGACTAATCATTATATGTTCCACTCATACTCACGTCATGCTAAGTGGGTTAAATCTATTAAATTGTACGTGATATAATATGAATTTAATAGATATTTGGGGGCTATAATAATAAAATTTCAACAAACTTATATCATACATTCAACTAAAAAATATAATGATGCAAAATTTTGAATTCTAATTCATATATTGTATATCATCAATATACAACATATAATTATGGTTTAATTGAATATATTATCTTTTGTTTGTACATTATTTTCACTAAAATACAATTTGATTTTGTAAATATGAGTCCATATTGTCGATTTTTGTTAAGTTCTTTATTAATTTATAATTGTTGAGGTAAAAAATATGATGTATTTTTGTATTGTAAAATATAATTTACTTAAATTTATTATTATTATTCCCTAATTTTGTGAAGATTCAACAATGCATTAAATTAGAACGATCAAGAATGAAAGAAAGAAAGAGTAGAAATATAAATATTATATAAAAAAATATCAACAGGTCGTTGTAGTATAGTGGTAAGTATTCCCGCCTGTCACGCGGGTGACCCGGGTTCGATCCCCGGCAACGGCGCTTTCTTTCTTTTTTTCTTTTTTCGACTACCGTTGACCACTGACCACCATCTCTAAAGAATGTAGTTTTTTGTTTTTTGTTTTTTTTAAATTAAATCTATTTTTATCTTATTTTTTTATATAATAGTTTGCATCTTTCAAAAGTACATCAATTAATTGTTAGTTAAATTTTAAAAACAAAAAACAATAACAAGTTTCTATAAACTATTTTTCTTTATTTTCAAGATTTGACTTGGTTTTTTACAACATTGGTAAAAAATAGATAACAAATCCAAAAACTTAGAGGTGCAATTGATGTTCGTAGGTTTAATGTTTAAAAATAAAAAATTAGTCCTAATGATTACCAAATATGACCTTACAAATTTTTACTTGTTATAAGATAACTAATGAAGTATGACTGTAAATATAAATTCTAGAATATGTTAATATCTAATAATCAAAAGACATAAATTCAAGATACTCTTACAGTTTCTGACATATATTTAACGATATTACGTTAAATAATTTATCAGAAGAAAAATTAAAGTAGGGTGATTATTAATTAAGGTTTAGTTCTATGCATGCGTTTAAACCATATTTGAGAAGAAGACAATTGCGTGATGTATTATTATTGCATGGCCTCCATTGCATGTGCATGCAAATAAATTGAAAGAAACGAACTAAAGGGATGTTTGAACTTTGATATGGGGTTTAATTTGCTTATGCTGGCTGTTCATTTCCTTATGAGATGTCTTTTGCCTTTTGCATGTAACTCTCATCTTCTCTTCCTTCATTTACGTCTAACAGAAATATTGGTTCATTCCTTATGTCAACGTCGAACTAAAGAATATACATAAATTATATCGAGATGTCAATCTATAAGTATAATACCATAATTACATAGAGATATAAAAACCTATATTTTTTAACAATAATTGTCACAAAGGAGAAGAGATCAGGAGGTACACCGAGACATTTCAAATAAGGTTGACATGTCTCAATATAAAAACCTATATTGAAAACAAGAATTAAAAAACCCCATAACTTCTTCGGTACTTTTTGAACTTTTCCTTAATAATAAATTCTACTGGACCCTGAGTATACAATGAGAGTGGTAAAGAGATGTGCCAACCTATTTGAGATATCACGGTGTACTATTTAATCTCTAGCTTTGATAAAAACCGTAAATATACATAGTTAATGCATGCATATGTCACACGTAAGACCTTGTCGTGTTCTCTTTGAAGTCTTGCATGTAACTGCCAAATGTAAAACCTTCATCACCTTTTGAGAATATTTATTTAGATTAATAATGTTATTGTTTGTTTCTATTTGAACGTAATTCTTAATTTAGGACGTGGCTCTGCATGTTGCAAAAATGGACACACATGAGAGAAATAAGGAAAACACACCACAACATTATTAAGAACATTTATGACGTGAAAAATTATGATTCGACACGATTTAATTCTTAACATCATGTACTCATTTCTCTGCCATCCCATTTTTATAACAATTATTTTTCTTAAACTTTATAAAATAATTTAGATAAAACAAAACTAGTTGAAATCAAATTATATAAGATTTTAAAAATTGTATACACCATAATTAATTATTAATGTGAAGATAATTAAAAACAAGTAAGTCTACTTGGTTTACATATAATTAAATTATACTAATTTAATATTAATTATATTTATCTAAAACTATACCTAATTTTTTAATTCAAAATTAAAATTTATCAAACACTACTTTACTTCATTTCGTAATTGATTTTTCAAAAAGTAAAGCTTAAAAGCGACAATAATCTCAAACGAAATCTTAGACTCTTGGGTCAATCGTTTATCCAACTATTAGTTTAGATGACAAGTTCATGTATGTTAAAAGCTAGAAAAGTTATAAAAGTCCATAAATAAAGAAATTTAAACATTGTAAATGTCACACCTCTTTTTTTCTTTCCCCTATTTTACAATCATCCTAAGTCCTAAGTCCCAAGTCCTAAGTAAAGTACTACACTTATATCTTCATATTCCAAACATGGCCACCATCCCCAATATGAGCGACGTCTTCAAAACTCACCCTCTAAACATTCCCACCAACAAAAACCTCGACTCTTTCGAACAACTTCCCAACTCCGACTCCGACTTTGCCCCTATAATTGACTTATCTCTCTCTAATGCCCCCGAGCTCATCGACAATGCCTTACGAACTTGGGGGGTATTCCAAGTCATTAACCATGGCATCCCCATTTCCCTACTCAACTCCATGGAATCCTTCATCAATGCTCTCTTCGATCTTCCTACTCCACAAAAGCTTAAGGTCGCTCGTACCCCAGACTCCATCGCTGGCTACGGACTTGTTACTCTCTCCACCATATACCCTAAACGTCCGTGGGGTGAGGGCTTCACCATCATCGGTTCCCCTCTCGACCATTTGCAAAAACTCTGGCCTCAAGACTGCAAAAAATACTGGTATTACTATTACTATCATGACAAAATATTATGATAATGTGGTTACCTCTTTGGTTTTTCGGTTTTTTATTTTTTAAAATTAAGTTATAAAATATTGTTTTCCACGTTCAAATTATGTATTGCTTATTTTTATTTTTATTTTTAATATCTACTATTTATAAATGTTTTAAGAAATTCAGCAATTTTATTTATAAATTCTGAATTTAGCTAAGCACTCAACTTTGTATTTAGAAAGTTCCAAGTTAATTATCGTAAAAAATAAAAAAAAATAGATTTAATTTTCAAAATCTAAAAATAGAAAACGAAAACGTTGCCAAATTGAGCCATAATAAATCCAACTATATATATAATGAGTGGATTAGGGTCACATATAATAATAAAATAAGAAAAAAAATATAGACTCTACATTTTTTACATTGTATCTATTTGAATCATAAACTTTCAATTTCATTCATTTTGTTTCATTTGAGCTAATTCATCTACCATCTAAAAAGAAGAGGAAGAATAAAAAGTATTTAAAATTCATTCTAAAATTATTTATTTTAATAAAAGAATACACAAATTAAATGATTGAAACTATTCCCAAATATTCATAAATTTCAACTACAACAGCCGTAATATTACTTTAAGAAAATTATTTTAAATAACAAATTTTTTTAAACGGTTTACAAATTTACCAAAATATCATAATCTATTTACGATAAACTAAGACATATCAAAATGGACTACAATCTACGTCATCATGATACAGAAAGATACATACAACAATCTATATTGTTTATTCCAATCTCTCGTAGATAGATTATGATATTTTGTTATATTTTTAAAATATTTTGATTCATTTTGATATATTTAAAAAATAACCGCTATTTTTATTTAAAAAAAATTATAATTCGATAGAACAATTTTTTTAAAAATTGATATTGTATAACTTGTAGTAACATAGTGGAAGAATACAACAAAGAAATGAAGAGTCTATGTGGAAGGCTGATGTGGCTTGCACTGGGACAATTAGGCATAACTCCAGAGGATATAGATTGGGCCGGACCGGATGGGGATTTCAAGACCAATAATCAAGCCACCCGAATGAACTCTTACCCGGTCTGTCCAGAACCGGATGAGGCAATCGGGCTCCCGCCTCACTCCGACACCAGCCTCTTAACCATTCTGTTGCAAACGACAAGAGGGTTACAAGTTTGGATAGAAGGGAACGGGTGGGTGACGGTCGAGCCAGTAACCGATGCACTGGTGGTTCAAGCCGGAGACATGCTTCATATTCTTACAAACGGGTTGTACTCTCCATCGCTCCATCAGGCCGTCGTAAACCAGACCCATGAACGTATCTCTGTGGCGTACTTTTTTGGACCGCCGGAAACCACCGGAATTTCACCGCTTAAGAAACTTGTGAGCCCAACTCAACCATTACTTTATCCAACAATAACTTGGGCTGACTACCTCCGTAAAAAGCATGCGCTTTTTGAGGACACACTTCCATCTATACGTCTTTGTGCTCCTCCTACCGGTCTGTTAAATGTCAGCGATCACAGCCCGATGAAAGTAGGCTAATAGCCTTCTATCAATACTTCCCTCCCACCCCATATATTGTGTATCATGAATATACAACATATAGTTATGGTTTAATTGAATATATTATCTTTTGTTTGTACATTATGTTGACTAAAATACAATTAGATTTTGTAAATATGAGTTCATATTGTCAGTGTTAAGTTCTTTATAAATTTATAATTGTTGAGGTAAAAAATATGATGTAATTTCGTATTGTAAAATATATTTTAATTAACTTTAAATGTTTTTTTTTTTGTCTCTCTAATTTCGTGAAGATTCAATAATGCATAAAATTAAATACTGCGCTAATAATAAAAGGGACAAAGAGTACAAATGTAAAAATTATATAATTAAAGCATTAATTGAAAATTTCATCCGGTCGTTGTAGTATAGTGGTAAGTATTCCCGCCTGTCACGCGGGTGACCCGGGTTCGATCCCCGGCAACGGCGTTTTTTATTTTAAAAAAGATTTAATATACATAGTTGATTATGAATAACTTATTGAATTAATGTGTTTTCCCACCGGTTAAATTATTTTTGAAAAATTAAGTTTTTGAAAACTTAAGTTTATAAAATAAAATTTGAGTGTATAAAGGTTCTCCCTAATTTATATGAGAAACTTCATGTCACCGAGTCCGATCGTTGCTTCAGTGACCACCGTCGTTGACCACTGACCACCATCTCTAGTGATTGTCGACTAACTTCAACTATCGCTTCCATTGACAAACTCTTTTAGAGATTATCTTGAAATTAATAAAAACACGTTTAGTTTATAATAAATCAAGCAAACTTTTACGTAAAAGCACCTTTAAAAAAGAGTTGTTAAATACGCACGTGTGTGTATGTTTTTAACATGTCTTAAATACTTAAAAAAATTACGTTCAAATGAGTATGCATATTATTATTATTATTAAAAAACAAAACAAAACAAAACAAAAGTAAAGAGAAATGTAAAAGTTAATAATAACTTTTAAAATGTTTTCTTTAAAAGAAAACTTTACTCGGTAACTATTTTGTTTTTTATTTTTGTTTTAAATTAAGTCTATATTTATCTTTTTTTTTAAATAATAATTTGCATTCTTCAAAAGTAGAAGAATTAATTCTCAATTAAATTTTAAAAATAAAACTAAAATCTATAAACTACTTTTCTTTATTTTCAAGATTATATTTAACTTGGTTTTTTAAAACATTGATAAAAAGTAGATAACAAAAAAAAAAAAAAAATAGAGGTGGAATTGATGTTTGTATGTTTAATTTTTAAAAATAAAAAAATAAAAATTTAGACGTAATGGTTACCAAATATGACCTTACAGATTTTTACTTGTTATAAGATAACTCAACGAGGTATGACTGTAAATAAGAATTCTAGAATCCGTTAATCTCTAATAATAAAAAGGCACAAGTTCAAGATACTTTTACCGTTTCTAACATATATTTAACGATATAAAATAACTTTGAACTACATTGTAGCAGTCTCGTTAAATAATTTCTTAAAAAGAAAATTTAAAGTAGGGTGATTATGAATTAAGGTTATTTAGTTCTATCCATGCGTTTAATTTGACCATATTTGAGAAGAAGACAATTGTGTGATGTATTATTATTGCATGGCCTCCATTGCATGTGCATGCAAATAAATAGAAATAAATTTAAAGGGATGTTTGAATTTTGATATTGGATTCAATTTAATTTGCTTAGGCTGCTTGTTCATTTCCCTATTCTTATGATTTATTTATCAGTCCGATACTATGAACATAATTGATTTCCTTTATTTTCTTTCTTAATTTAATATCAGATTTTATTTTGTACCTAACATTTATAATCAATCACATAAATAATAGAATTTGACTATTCAAGATTAAATCAAACTAGTAAATATCAATAAACGTTGTTATTAATTAATATTTCTGAAAAATTAATAGAAAGAAAAGACTCAAATAATTTATTTTAAATTAATAAATAAATATTTTTTTATGTTTTTTTAAAACGTTGCAATGTTTATTGTTTGTTTAACATGATATTAAGCGAGAATGAGTTCGGTAGGTACATTGAAACATTTCAACTAAGTTTTTGAATTTTTCCATATTAATAAATTCTATTGGAGTTAGAGTATATAATGAAATTGATAAAGAGACGTGACAATCTATTTGAAATATTACTCTCTAATTCCTCTCTCTCAAATATTTTGTTAAAAAAAAAATTAAAAAACCATATATATATACATATAGTTAATGCATGCATGTCACACGTAAGACCTTGTCGTGTTCTCTTTAAAGTCTTGCATGTAACTGTCAAACGTAAAACCTTCGTCACCTTTTAAGAATATTTATTTAGATTAATAACATTATTGTTCGTTTCTATTTGCATGTAACTCTTATTCTCTGCATGCTGGAAATATGGACACAAATGAGACAAATATGGTATACCAAAACAATATTAAGGAAAACAATTAAATTGTGTTTGATATACTTAAAACGATTTCAACTCTTAAAATAGTACATTTTCAAAAATAATAAATTGTCATTTTCTTTGTTTTTGTATTTTATTTTCATAAATTATGAACATAAGATATTCTATTGTATTTTGAAATTCACAACTACAAACAAATTTTTTTTCTCTATCCCTCTCTCCCCTCTCATTTTCCCGCTCTTCCTATTTTTCTATAGGTCTCTCTATCCTTCTTTCGTTTTTTGTCTCTTCGTCTATTTCTCTCCTCCTTGTTCTCTAATTTCCCTCATTATCTCTCTCCTAAATATTGATTGTTAGGTTAAAAATATTTATGCGAGCACTATAGGTTGCACCCATCTTTTTACAACCTATCAAGTTGTCAAATCACATCTTTTCCTCGTGACGATTGGAAATGAGTGGTAAAAGAGTAGATACATTCTCAGTCATATACGACCAACATTTCTTTTATTAATCCTCGTTCGTTCATTAATTATTTTAAAATTTCCTACTTTCTTACCATTTAAATAAAATAATTTAGATTAAACAAAATTAGTTGAAATTCAAATTATATAAAATTTTAAAAATTGTATACACCATTATTAATTATAAACTAATTATCATGTGAAAATAATTAAAATCATGAATCTATTTGGTTTACATATAATTAAATTATAAGAATTTAATATTAATTATATTTATCTAACTAATTTCGTTTTAATTTAAAAATTAAAATTTATCAAACACTACTCTACTTTATTTTTCAATTGATTTTTTAAAAAGTCAATTTGATAACAATTATTTTAAAAACTACAATAATTTCAAACGGTGTATTAAACTCTTGAATCAATCGCTTATTTAATGATTAGTTTAAATGACAAGTTCGTGTATGTCAACCTCTATAAATAAATAGAGAAAGTTAAACATTGTAAATCTCTCCTCTCATTTTTTGTTCCCCCATTTTACAATCATTCTAAGTCCTAAGTAAAGTACTATAATTACATCTTCATATTTCATTCAAACATGGCCACCATCCCCAACCACCCTGTCGACGTTCCCACCAACAAAAACCTTGACTCTTTTGAACAAATCCCCGACACCTATGATTGGGTTCAACCCAACTCTTTCCCTTCCTTTAGAGACCACTCCAATGTTTCTGATCTCTCCGACTCCGACTCTATCCCTTTAATTGATCTATCTCTCCCTAATGCCCCCGAGCTCATCGGCAATGCCTTACGAATTTGGGGGGTATTCCAGGTCATTAACCACGGCGTCCCCATTTCTGTCCTCAACTCCATGGAATCCTTGGTTAATGATCTGTTTGATCTTCCCACTCCCCAAAAGCTTAAGGCCTCTCGTTCCCCCGATGGCGTCAATGGCTATGGCGTCTTTCGTATCTCCACCTTCTTCCCTAAACGTATGTGGTCTGAAGGCTTCACCGTCAGCGGTTCCCCTCTCGAACACTTCCAAATACTCTGGCCTCATGACTATGCCAAATATTGGTATAACAATTAGTCTACTAATTAAATTACTTTTCTGCAGTCAAATCCGTTGTTTGATAATCATTTTGTCTCGGTTTATAAACACTTTTACCCTTAAATTTTTTAATTTATTAACTATTTTTACCACTGTTTTTAAAAACCTAACAAACTTATTTTTGTTTATTTGTTTTTTTTTTTCAATTTAATTAAGAATTCAACTTTTTTGTTTTTTTGTATTTTAAGAAAATGTAAATCATTCTAAGAAATTGGAAATAAATAAATACTCAATTTAGAAAAAAAATAAAAAAACAATTATTATTATTATTATATATAACGAAATGGGCCATGACCTATAATAATAAATAAGAAAAAAATAGCATTTCCAACACCCAATTAATGAATTTAATGGGTTTTGTCCAACTTAGAATATGAGGAATGTGCTAGAAATGTATAAATCTAGTTGAGATGTTCCGTACACCTAATCATTTTATCTCTGTATTCAGTGCAAAGAAAAAAGAAAAAAAACTATGATGTTAATTTTTTAAGAAGAAATTACTACCTAACTTGTATGTTCTACAATTCATTAAATACATAAGATAATTTGTTAGATGATTAAATTTTACCACTTCTTTGAGTTCATGGTTAAAACTATATATATATATATATATAAAAGTGATATTGTATAATTTGTTGTAGTGATATAATTGAAGAATTCGATCGAGAGATGAAGGGTCTATGTGGAAGGCTCGTGTGGCTTGCTTTGGGGGAATTAGGCATAACCCGAGAGGATGTGAATTGGGCAGGGCCGAATGGGGATTTTCAGACCAGTAGTGGAGTGATGAATTTAAACTCTTACCCGGTCTGCCCGGACCCAGACCGGGCAATGGGGCTTGGGGTTCACACCGACTCTTGCTTCTTAACCCTTTTGTATCAAGACAGCACAAGAGGGTTACAAGTTTTGAGAGAAGGGAACCGGTGGGTGACGGTCGAACCAGTAACCGGTGCATTGGTGGTTCAAGTCGCAGACTTGCTACATATTCTTTCAAATGGGTTGTACCCGAGTTCAGTCCATCAGGCCATCGTCAACCAAACCCGAAGACGTGTATCGGTGGCGTACTTTTTTGGACCGCCGGAAAGCGTCGAAATTTCACCGCTTAACAAACTTGTGACCCCAACTCGACCATTACTTTACCCCACAGTAACTTGGACTGAATACCTCCGTAAAAAAGCTGAACTTTTTAACAACACACTCTCATCCCTCCGTCTTTCCACTCCTCCTACTGAATTATCAGATGACAAGGATCACAGCCAGGTGAAAGTAGACTAATAAAACATATACACATCTTCCCCATTTTGGCCAACTACATAAATATTAATGTAATTAAAGCCAATTTGAAGTTTAGGGTTTTTTTAATTAATAATTTTGAATCACAGGAGCTTTTTGCATGGCGTGTTTAATTTCACAGGGAGAGTTTATTGAAGTATATCACTAACACATCACGGTATGGTCTATCATTGATAAATTTAACTATGTTTACGTTCTTTTAGAAAAAAAATTGCTATATATGCTAATATTTTGACTCCGATTTTTATATTTTCAACTGCCTCTTAAAATTCTGATTTATTTCAACTAATCATTATGTTAAACCCATACTCACATCGAAAATGTAAGTTTGTTAAATTATCACAATACCCCCTATACTTCTAATTTCCAAATTGCACGTGACTATTTTCAAACATAAACCCCAATATAAATACCCTAAGTCAAGCATCAGTGTATATAATTTTTGACATATGATTTGGAAAGATATTTTTCAAAAACATAATCCAAAAAGGTAACACTTCCAAAATACATCAAAGGAAAAAGCAAAGGCCAAGGATAGAAAATATAAAAGTGTACATAACAGCATTCTTTATAAGTTATAATGGAAGCATGTCCATTTTTTTCCCTATGATAGAAATGTGCACTAATTTAGAGCAACCCTAGCAACCCTAGTACCCGTTACGGTCCATTTCAATCGTACCAAATTAATAGTATGTTTGTGATTGTTGGTTCAAAGTTTCTTACCTAACTCGTAATAAAATAAAGTCTAAATAATTTCAAATTTGATATCAATCATAAGTCATAAGATTTATGTATATATAAATGTTGAAGCTTTATTTTTCAATTTAGTTGAAATATCTCGGTGCATCTAATGATACTTCTTGCCTTGTAAATATTAAAAAAAAAAAAACAATAGGTTAAACTTCCATATTTGTCCCCAAAATAGTTGTTTCAAATCTATACAATATCTAGACGAAAGGGTTTGAAATATAAAATCAATTTTTTTGCATAGAGATCTAAGTTTTGGATCTAATATATACATTGTTAGAGAGTGATCCACATTATATTCATGTTGTACTATCTACATGTATATAACCCATAGAAATGTTTGGTATACAAGCGCCACGACGTTTTCCAATTTCATGCTCTCGGGTTTCTAGCGTCAAGCTTAGTGCTGTCAAGCACCTCTCAATGCTCTTTTTATGTCTTTTTTAGCCTCTCTCCGATCTCTCTCTGATCATCAAGTCTAATCAACTATATATGACCTCCCTAAGATTATTTGTGTTGTGTGTTTGCTCTGGTTGGCTCGTTTCAGTTTAAACTTTTGGTTCCTACAAATTAGTGTCAACGAATACAAATAAACAACAAAACTAACTAAACCCTAAACCTAAAAGAACACTTTCTGAGTGAAAAACTTAGGCCACATTTGGTAACTGTAATATTTTTTGTTTCTAGCTTTTGAAAGTTATTTAAGCTTTTATAAAACCTCACTTTTGCATCTGAATTTCATTTCTTTTGTTACGTACTTTTTATCAATGTTTTTAAAATCGAACCAAAAAATTAATTTTTGGTATTAGAATTTAGCTAATAATTCAACTATTTTACTTAGGGGGATACATACCATTATAACAAATTGAGATAAAATAGATTTTTTTTTTTAAAAAAAAATAGTTATTAAATAAGATTCGATTTGATTTACATATTTATTTGACAATAGATTCATTAGAAGAGAGTTGAAAAACTTTTTTTTTACTGTTTTGAGGTATATGATTGTTCATACAATGATTATATAATAGTGTATTAGTCAAACTTGTTTTTACTTTAGTTTAAACTTATTCAAAAATGTTTTCCATTTTTAGGTAGAATATTCGAACGATTTTCATCTTTTAAATTTGAGATTTCATATTTATTTATATATATATATATTAATACGTGGTAAATAATCATGTTCTTTTCTTAAGTAAGGAGGTGGGTAAGTGGTAAGTTGAAATTCAAAAATTTTAACTAATGATATAAGTCTTAACTAGTCGAATTATCTATTTTTTTTAAATAAAATTAGATTTTTTGAATATAAATATAACACAGTAAATAAGATATAGGTTCAAATATTTAGTCATGATTGGATAGAGAGCAGGTGCGCTGGAACAACACTCCTGATGCTTGGCCAACTCCTATTGAAAGGAATTGCTTTGATATGCTTTACCTGGTCCCTGATGTGAACTGATCCTTTTTTTGTTAGCTCTTTAATTTGAAAGCAATCCTATGCCAAGAACTGGTTATGTAACATTTTTTAACTTCAGATCGCTGTGGAGTAATAACCTACCCAAAAAATGTAAAGTCTTCATCTGGTCACTGTTACATAAAGGTATTAACACCATCCATAAATGTCACGTCAGATTTCCCTCTCTCAGTCTCAATCCAAATTGGTGTGTCCTTTGCAAGAATCACGGTGAAACTCTTGGCCATTCATTCACTTCCTGCAATTGTTTCCATGAAATTTGGTGTCGCTTTTGCATGTGGTTCGATGCTGATAATATCCTTCCTCTTCTTTAGATGATGTTCTTTAAAAGCCCATCAATTTAAATAACACAACAGAGAGGAACATTTTCTTTGGCTGCCTTATTGGAGCTTCCTTGCAGAGCTTATGATTGGAACGACATGATCATACTTTCAAAAACGGTGGAAAGTCTTCTAACCCACATTTGGAAAGATATTCTTAATCTCTTGCTGCTCTTTGGTGCTCCAAAAAATTCTCTATTTTGTAATTATAATAACATTACTTCTATATCGCTTAACTAATATGTGTTTTTGTAATCCACTCACTCACAACTTTTCGAACTTCTCTCTAGCTCGTTTTGTACTTTTCCATCGATCAATGACATCGTTTTTGGTTTTGGGGCGAGCTAAGAGTGCTATAGAGGTGTCAACCTAGTTGAGACGTCGTGGTGCATCTCCCGATCCCTCTTGCCTTGTGTATTTTTTCAAAAAAAAAAAAAATTCCTCACAATTGTTGAAGTAAAAAAAATACAATTGAGATTTTTGTATTATAAAATATATCTTACATTAAACTTTTTTTAACCTCTATATGGTATCTTCATATTTTTGTGGGATTGAATACATTAGTCTTACATATCTTGCCGAGAAACAAAAAGATAATGAAAATAACAATTAGAAAATAAATAAATTAATTACTAAGAAGTCGTTGTAGTATAGTGGTAAGTATTCCCGCCTGTCACGCGGGTGACCCGGGTTCGATCCCCGGCAACGGCGTTTTCTTTATATATTTTACATTTAATTGTCTAGAGAAACGTGGCCAACATTTTGTCCTTTTATTTATTTATTTTCTATTATTTACATATTTTCCTATTATTTTTCTTCTTGTGTGAAGCATTCATAAGACAACCAATTTATAGGGGCTTTTCCATAAAAATAAGTTAATTGTATTTTGGAATTAATTTTGGATAATAGGGATAGATTTTTATTTTATTTTATTTTTTTTACATTTTTTATTGATATACATGTGGTTTTAAATAAGGGTTGTTTTAGAATAATAAAAAAAAATCAAAATATTTATACTTCTGAACAAAAATTCACTAAAAGACAAAAAACAATTACACACAATTTTATTATAAAGTGTAAATATTTTGTTGATTTTACCATTTTTATACTTTTTCCTTAAAAATTAAATAATATTACATTGAAAATTTTACCAATTTTATAAGTTTAATGAAGATTGCTTCATAACAATTTTATGAATCAGATATGAAATTCTAAAATTTGTGAAACTAATAATCACATATATAAATTCTCGACACTTACAATCTAAAATAACCACTGATTGAAGTAGTCACTTTTAATAACATTTTTAAAAGAAAAAAAAAAGTTAAGGTAGTATCCGTGAATCCTTTCAATATTTTTAACAAATAACAAAAAAGAAGATCAGTAGGCGCACTCGAATATCTCAACTAAATTGATATACCCTCAACGTCCTATGATGCTTTTGGAGGATTGATTCTCTGTATGCTTTTGACGATATTTTAGAAGAAGACAAGTGCATGTGCCCAAAGAAGATCTCTAGACATATCCACCATAGCCAAAGTTAAAAGGCAAAGCCAAAACAAAACTCAAAAACATTTTATTTATTTATTTATTTATTTATCCTTTTTACTTATTTTTGTTTTTTGTATTGTCTCTTTTATAGGTTACCTACAAAACTTAAATACCAACTTGCTATTGTGTGATGGATTCCATGGCCTCCATTGCATGTGCATGCAATTAAGATTATTCTTGCATTTTTGCATTAGTGTTTGTGCATGGATTTTCTTTTTTCTTTTTTAAATGAATTTTGTTTTTTTCTGTTTGAATTTTGAAATGTGATTTGCTAGGCTGTTTTTTGTTTAATTATTAATTAAATTATTTTTTGGAAATAGATTTGCTAGGCTGGTTGTTCATTCCATGTCAGATGTCTTCTTTCTCTGTTGCTGGTAAACTCTCATATTCTATTGTTGATTTTATTACATTATTTTTTACAATCTCATTGATAAAGACAATACAAATTTTATTTATTCGCCTCGATGATATGATATTGTCAATTTTTATTATAAAAGTTTTATGGTTTTTGTTTGAAAAAATTATAGTTTTTACTTCGTATACTATGAATTACGACGTTTTGAAAGTTACAATTCTAAAATAGTTCAAATTATTATTTTTTTTTCATTTTCAAAATCACTCGTAAAATATTTTAATTATTTCAAATTAATTTTAATTGTACAAAGAATGAAATTAAAAATCAACAATAAAAAATTTGAATTGAATTTAAGTGATTAAATTTGTGTTCTTAAGTTGAGTTGAAACACTTTTTAGATCAAACTCAATAGTTTCGAGTTGTAAGTTTCTTCCACCAAAATAACTCATATTACATTAAATAATGAATCAAACTCATCTTTTAAGACATTTTAATTTGTTTGGGTTGGTTCAAGGGACTCTAGTCATTTGTTTTATAAAATAAGTAAAATGCTAATATCTAAAAATTTTATTTAATTATTTCTATATATTGAATTAAGAGGGGTGATTATGATTTTTTTTTGGAAGTTCTAAAAAATATTTTTGGTTTTGGGAGACTAGATTATTTCAAAAAAGGATGAAATAAAATGGAATATAAATTAATATATCTATACACAATGGTTTGTACCATAAGTATTTTTTTCAATTAAAATGAATAATACATCTCCGTTGGTTTGGATTATTTTAGATGAATTGATGAACTAATGCAATATATAAAATTTTCATTATTTGAATTCAAATAAACTCAATTCAAATGAATTGATAATCCAACGCAAATTGTACGAGTTGAGTTCTTAAAGTTTTAGGGTTATTGAATTTTTCCGAGCAATAAATTTTTAATAAATCTTTTACTTTTCTTAATTAACGTGAAATTTTGTTTATAATTTTTTTTATGGAAAGGCAAAATTTGTTTCTACCCCATTTATAAATACACTTATAAAATAAAATAATCAGAAATTGAGTGAAGAAAAACAAAATACATTATTTGTTTATTATTATTTTTGAAGTTTGGAAAGTTTTGCATGAGTAGCCCACTCTCTATTTTGATTTACTCGAAAAAAAAATTAACTAAGATCTATCAAAAGTTTCATTCACTTTGATTTGATAAGATAAAATAAAATATACTGATCTATAACTAATAGTTGGTTATATTTTGTTAGATTTATAAATATTTTTAAAAGTTTTGTGAAGTTGAATGTTTCAACAACCAATTGACTTGATTCGATTCTTAGGTTGAGTGAACAAAATGAAGATCACAACTTGCACCGAGTTTATATAGATATTCTTAAGTTTCTCGTCTTTTTTCTCAAAATTCAACATCTTTCTCTGTCGCTTTTTCACCTTCGTTCCGAAATGAAGATAGAAAGATTTTAGTTTATATGATACTTCAAACACTTCCTCTTTAACAAGTAGTCTTCAAACAAATATATGGCACATAATATTCAATGTAAATCATATATTGAATAATGTAAATTGCTTTTAACTTCTATACCAATATTGATGCTATATCAAATAATTATTTATAGAATTGAGATATAAATTTAATATTATTTTCAATGTATATTTTCAACAACCCTAAACCATTCAAAGATTACAAAGTAAAACTAACACACAACCACATAGTATATGTATCAAACACACTTATAAATAATAATAATATTATAGTTCATCCTCTATTGCTCTTAATTTATCAGCTTTCATGTAATCTTTCTATCTCTCTATGACTCTCTTTGGGCTTTCTTCTAGCCCTTCTTTTGTATACTGCTCCCCTATGATTAATGAAAAATTTTCAAGATGTGAAAGATGATGAAAAATTTTCAAGATGTCAACCTAGTTGGAATGATCCAGTGCATCTATTGATCCACAATACGTATATTTTTTTTAAAAAAAAAATATACCCCACACATGAAGATAAGTGGTAGCTAGCTTTGCAATCCATTAGAAAAGGAGTGAATGAGATTGTTGGAAAATAGGAATAAATTGAAACACTTGATGAAAATAAAATACAAAATGGTTTGGTTGTATCATGTAAAAAGGACAAATTAGACACATTATTATTAGTTGTCTTTCTCTACCCAAAACTATTTAAATGTCATATATATATATATATATAAATATATATATATATATACACACACACATACATACTTAGCTATAGCTTTCCAAGTTTCTCTTTGTTTTTTGCTTTGTCAACTTTCTTCTATTCTTTCCAAAACTCCTTTTTGTCATCATCATCTTCTCCTATATGGTCAAATTAATTAAGTTTTCATTAATTATTAATTATTAATTATTGGTGTTTTTTGCTGGCTAAACACTTCTAAATCTCTAACTTTTTATAGTTGGTCCAAATTAAATAATTCTTGAATATATATATATACATATATATATATATAAGATGCCTTAGCACATTGCATACTAATCCTTTGAATATGTGATATTTATCGTTTTCAAATCAACTTTGAAATGTTTTTAACAAATCAATATCAATATTTAGTTACTGTAAATATGTGATATTTAGTTACTGTAAATATGTGATATATATATAAGGAACCAAAGTAGCCTTTATTGCAAAGAGCCAGATTAAGCTAAGGCCCTTTCCAAGATTTCATTATCCTCACAACATATAAACAAAATAACGCACAACATATCCATCTTGGAAAATATTACATCAACTAGAGCTCATTAAAACCGAACTTCTAACATTTTGGTCGATAGTTTATATCGGTTGAGTTATATTTATATTGACTACATTCATGTTGTTAAAGCTTCTTAGGAGGTGTTTGGTGGTTCGTAATAAGACGAGTTTGTAATGTAATGTAATTCAAAATCAATGTTTTAATTTAGTGTTTTGGACCTGATTTATCATACAAAACTTATTTCATTACAATAGTTATCAATCCAATCTTCTTTCTCACTTTTCTCACGCTTCATGATCTCATTTTCACTCTGTACTTCTCTGATTTCTAGTAATTCTGATTACATCTCAACTCTCCAAATAATCTTCTTAATTAGTCTGTACACGTAAAGATATAGATAAACTATGTTTGTTTTATAGATGCTCGAGATGGATTTTTGTTGATTATGGAAAAAAATTGACAGCAGATGTCTTGATTTGATTGTTTGTAAATTCAATAACTGAATTTCACTATATGAGGATGAGATATTTTTATTATTAGATAGCAATTGCTTAGATTTTAAAATTAATCATAAGGAATATATTTATCCAAAGATGTGAATCTTTTCTTGGAAAATGAATGGAAGTGAGGGGAGGAATTTATTTATAAGATATTTTAATTCTTAGATACTTATTAAATTAATTTCAAAGTTAATATCTTGTAATTCTTTTGTTTTATTAATTAATTATCTAATATAATAAAAAAAATTGGTAAAATACATTTTTGGACGCCTAAGGAAAATTAAATTTAAAATATGATCTTCAGAGAAAACAATTCATAAAAATCCAACACACAAACATATGAATAATTATTTATAAATATAATAAAGTATTATAATTTATTTACGATAGAAGATCACAATAGACCAATATAAATTTATTCATGTCTATCGTTGCTCGTTGCAGATAAACTTTAGGGTTTAGGGTTTTGTTTCGTTTTACTATATTTAAAATATATATACCCTATATATATATATATATATATATATATATATATAAGGGTTTAGATATATATATATATATATAGACATACACATACACACACACGAGGAGGAGGATATTATTGAATGAAGATTTTTTTTTCTTGTGATATATATTCTCCACACGATGTGTTTCTTACGTAACAATAATTGAATACATTCCCCAAGAAATATTTTAATTCTTGGTCTCAGTACAATAACCAAAAGGCAATTATCGGCCATACTGCCCTTCATTATTTCATTGAAATTTTGAATGAAAATTAAACTAATTAAATGCTTTAATAGAGCATTATTAAGAAAAACATAACATTAAGGATTATTATTAGTATTTTTAAGTACATGATTAATGATTATATATTATTGAACATATTGGTTTCATCAATACATACAGCCCTCTCTCTTATATCCATCATATATATCTATCTATCAAATTCAATTATGACTTCTCTCTTTTGGGGTTTCTTTGTTATATATATATATATATATCTTGTCTCTTCACCTATAGTTTTTGGAACTCCAAAAACAAATAAAATCAGGTTTTCTTCCTATCTCTTTCAGAGTCTCTCTCTTCCATGATTTGAGGATATATAGAATACAATGATGGGCAGTAGATTCTTTAAATTGAGATGTTTAAATGGGCAGACTATATTCAATGAATGAAATAAAAAAAAACAAAAGACAAATATTCGAGGGTACGATCATACGATCATTGTTCTAGATTGAAAACAAAACTCGAGAGGGTGTGATCATACGATCATAATATATCTAACGCTCCAAGTTCCATCTAAACTCTGCAGTTATGCATATTTGGAAATTCTCATATTATTGCATCCGTTTTAAAAAAACAACTCGAGAAAAACTAGGTGAAAAAAAATGTTAGAATGGGAGCTAGAAATTAAAAAAGGAAGCAAAAACCTAGAGAAAAGCAAACTTAGCTAGCTAGGTTGGCAATGATGATAACATTATTTGGAATTTCTCCTAACTTTTTCATTTTTCTTTTCAATGCTTACAAACATATATAATATATATACATTGGTAAATCTACCTTGGCAGACAAGCATTTGGAAGCTATCTAATATTTTTGCCCTTTCAATATACCCCTATGTATTATATTATAATCCAACATATAAATAAGTTGCTAAAAGCTAATAATATATTATAAAATGAAATGAAAAGGAAAGCCCTAGATTTCAAAAT
This sequence comes from Cucumis cinereus, assembly GCA_037974625.1. NCBI lineage: Eukaryota > Viridiplantae > Streptophyta > Magnoliopsida > Cucurbitales > Cucurbitaceae > Cucumis > Cucumis cinereus. The sequence goes on along the minus strand of JBBPDJ010000001.1, from coordinate 15,707,757 downwards.
AGTGAAATTTGTCACATTCTGGTCTGCCACCTACACAAGTTATTATTATTATATAACTTATAATTTGATAAACAATAATATAATATTAGTTTATGGGGTATAGATGTTTTACAGTCAAGAGAGTGAAGGGAAACAAAGATGATAATGGTGATGAAGAAAAAAAGAAGCTTAATTGGAAAAAATGGATATGAGATAAAGATTGTTAATATTTAAATAATATAAAATGTAAGGACACAAAATTGCCATCAAAGCCATGCCTTTCTACTCTTTGTCCTCTTCTTTTCAATTCTATCCTTCACTTCTCTCTTAGGGTTACCATTTTTCTGTCACTTTGCTTTTATATATGTTTTTGCTGCCTATGGTCATGTGATTGGTTGGAAGCAAGAATATATAACAAAACTTTTATTATATTATTATTATTATTATTATTATTTTAATATTTTTATTTTAAAAAGATTGCTTTTTAGTGCAATGAACTGTGTGCTTTGGGGGGGATCTTGCCCTAGAGGATCCACCATTATATTATATTCATCAAGATGATGAACAATAACTACCACTATAATGGAATTAACATATATTGTTTTTATTTCTTTTACTAAACATATATGGATTATTTGTTTTCACATATTGATTTCTCTGTATTGTTTCAAATTTGTGCTATTGTTTTGGAATTTGGATAATAATATCGATAGGGATAACGAGTCTCTACAATAATATAATATTGTCTACTTTGAGTATACCATCATGATTTTGCTTTTGGATTTATCTCAAGAAGTCTCATACTAATGGAGAACGATCACTTCCTTTCCTAACCGATGAAAAAAATGGTAAAGAAAAAGTTGTAGTTATTGCATAATGGTTGGCTAATTTTTTTAACAAGAAAAAATATTTTAATTTGCATCTTGTCTTGACGTTGGTCAAGAAACTTCTTTCAAGATGTGAAAATTTTGTCTAAAATTACTTTTCAGGTTTATGGTAGATTTGTCATCTAACACTTTTCCTTGTTTCTTTATAGCTAAGAGAATTCTTTCCATTTTGAAGTTATTCTTAGAGTTGTGTCATATGTATTGATTGTATGGTTTTCGTTTAGGGTTAACGGTACCTATTTTGATCATTATAATCATTGTCACACGATATGAAATAGAAGTCCAACAAAGAGTTTATATCATAGGTAGAGAAGACAAAGTTTCATTGTTCTCCTACAAGTAATTTGAGAAGAGCTACTATCATAGAGATTAGGGGAGTTGCTTTTATATATATATATATATTTGTTTTAAACTTGGTTATAAAATTAAACCCTAAAGAAACCGTGAGAAAACCAACTATAATTTTTCAAAACGAAGAACCAAAAATCTAATAATTAGACCACGTTTAATTTAAAAATAAAAGAAATCAGGGCCTTAATGATCAAATTAATGGGGTCGTGGTTTTTAGGTTAAACGTCTATCAATTAAATTATAGTTGGAAATGAAAAGATAATGAATATTTAGTTGTGAAATTGACAAAAAGATTTGATGTTTAAACCCCTTTTATGTTTGCTAAAATGGGTAATTATAATGTTTGAGCTAATTAGATGTAAAAATGGAAAGGTTTTTGTCAGAGGGGAAAAAGGGTTTTTGAGCAAACAACTTAGGTTTGTCAATAAATAAATAAATATTATCCATAAAAAATTATGGAAAACTAGTGGGAAATTTGAAATCAATTGTCTTTTCTAGTTGCCCCATGCTTTTGATTTTTTGAGATTAATGACATAATCTATTTATATTATTATTCTAATGGGTTTTCTTTTCCCAACACCATTATTTATTTATTATTATTATTAGTCCCTCTCAGATAAGGCTCAAATCAATCTTTATCTATTTATTGGCTAATAAGGGTGAGATTGACCCAAAATTTGCATGCGTTTTGAAAAATTTTAAAATTAAAAAAAAAAAAAAAACAACAACAACAAAAAGAATGGTTTTCTTTTAGGGTTCTGCCGCTAAGTGATGATTTAATTAGTTTTGAAATTAAAGTAATCGTTGTCAATTTCTAACTCTTAATTATTATAATTAGAGAGTGATTATATTAACAATATTTCGTTGACATTTCTTTCCCATTAAAGTGCTAAAAAAGGGGAGAAAATGTGTCACAAACCACTACAAATTTTGATTATAACTATCTTACTATTACTATTTAAATAGTGTTTTCTAATAATATACTATTCTCATTTAACAAATTATCTTCGCAATCAAATCGGATCTTTCTTTTTTTTTCTTTTTAACATTTAATTTTTTAAAAAAAAATCAATAAATTAAAATAGGGTTTAGATCGATTCAACTCCAAACACTAACAATTAGATTTTGAAGCTTTAGTTTAGCTACCAATTTTAAGTTGGTAGAGCGAACTATTACAATTCACTCCATATTTTAGACTCCAATTATAGCATCTTGACTAATCTCACGAGACAACCCGTCTTGACTCTACAACATTTGGATGTCAAGGAAAAACTATTATACTTACAATATAGTATTACTAGTTCAATTTTTTTTTTCACTATTTGGTACAGTGCTTATTATTTCATACTCATCTTCATTTTTTCTATTTGTTACGGTGTTTATTATTTCATACACATATTAAAATAGTTTGTATTCTAAATACAAACTATATTACAGTGCCTATACTAATCACTGATAATTGTAATAACCGAACTCAGAGTTGACGTATAGAGTAACTTGATTTTCAGCGTTCAAAACATCTTACCACAAACTAATTCTCAAAATTGATGTATGGCATACATGAATATGGGTTGGTTGATGGTTAATTTGAAAAGTGTAATGAATATGAGGCATGTCAATAAAGTCATTTTTCTATATGAAGCTAATTTTGAAAAACAAAACAAAGAAACATAAAAATTCATTTGATTTTGTTTTCTTTTTCTTTTTCAAGTAAGTATTTATTTTTAGTGGGGAGAGCCCACTGAAACAGAACACAAACCTTTCCACAAGAACATGAATACTACATAAGGAAAGAAAGAGCAAGACCAATCAATTGGTGTAAAACTAAACATTTTTGGGTTATGTTTGATCATATATATGTATATAAAAACATGACCTATGTTCTTTTTTATATGTACTTTGGATTTGATTTTACCTCATCATATTAACTAGGGCAACTTAGGACGGTCCAACTCGACTGCGACAAGTGTCATTCTACTCCCTATACCTTTGTTGTCTCTAGCTCACTTTGTTTTCTTCCCTAAACTTGACAACATACAAACCTTGGTAGCTAGGTTTTGGATGTCTTAAAATATATTATGATTAAAAATAGAAAAATAAACCAATTCATTGTTTTTGCTATTGTTCCACCATTTTCACGCATGAGATTAGGTGTCACATATGTATGTTTTGCTTTCCCTTTCTTGAGTGCTCTTTTCAAAATAGAACTTTCCATTACTTCCATTAATTTGGTTTTTGTTATAAAAGATGAGAAAACGTAAATGGTAAATTTATTGAAATAGAGATTTATGTAATTTGTTGACAGTGTGTTAGTTACATTCGTGGATAAAGGGAGATCAACCGTTTATTATTAGAGAGAAATATTAAATAACACAAATTACAAAAGTGCTAATAGGATTAGAGGGTTTGTACATATTACACCTTGGGACAAAATCATAAATAACAAGTGAGATTCCGTGTTTGATCATTCAAGATGTTAGGTAACATATTCAAAGCGTTATATTTCAATAGTTTTTGGTCGTACGATCGTTGAAAATATACAAATATAGACATCGTTTTTGTCATTGTTTCCCATCTATGGTTTCTCCATTGTCGTGATTTTTCAAACATGAATTAGTCTTCTTTTCTCCATTTTCCTTTTTCCTCATTTCCATCTATTATTACCCTTTTTTTAATAGAGACTTCAATAAATTTGAATAAGCTAGAAATGGAAAAAGAAAGAGATATTAGAGAGGCTATAAAAATAGGTCATTTGTTGTTGTGTATATGTTTCATATACGAGTTGTCTTGTCCCAAAGTCAAGCCAAATTGTTGAATTGTTTTTCAGATGCCATTTTTGTCTTATTATATGTTTCAACCATTAAAAACTTCAAAAAGTAGTAAAAGTTAGTAATTGGGAAATCTAATTTTTCTTGGTGTTTTTTTTTTTAAAATCAAAGAAATTAAAAAGAAAAATAACGAATTAATATGAAAAATGTCAACTTCAAATGAATAGCATGGAGCACATTGTTGAAAATGAAAATGATGGAAACCATTAAGGTCCGAACCAAAAGAATCTTTTGCTCTCTTTATATCATGCAATATTCTTAGCCAAAATCATTAGCTCTAATAACAAATTGCTGCGATAATTCCAAAAGTTTTTTATATTACTATCAATCCCCACTTTTCTTCAACAAATGTTCTTCAAACTTCGATATTCTTCTTCTATACATATTTCTTAATAATATTAATAACAAGTATTATATGTTAATTACCACATGTACATATAGAATATGGAATCTCATTGTATAAGCTTATTATATATGAAGAGAGAGAGAGAGAGATTGATTTGTTTTTGTGTGGATATATATATTGGAGGTAGAAAATTAAAGCATGATTTGTGGTATATGAAATGACCCGACCTCATCATGTTTGGGCCACGTGAAAAGCATATGCATGTAAAATGACCATAATATAATGTATTTCAATGTTGGAATTATGTCCCATATATTATGGTCATTCCAACGAGGGATGGCATGAAATTGCATTACAACAAATGACATCATAAAATCTTCTTTTCCTTCTGTTTTAATTATGTCCTCTCTCATAACCACTCAAAATGCAAGAGACGAGGGTTTTGAGTGGTTATGATCATATAGAAAGAAGAAAAAATGGTTCAACCTTAAATAAATGGGATTCTAGTTCAATCACTTTTGATGACGAGGTGTGGAAGGTAATTGCTAATGATTTGTCAATTTAGTTGAGATATCTCGTTGTACCTATTGATGCTTCTAATTCTAGTATCTTATTGGAAAAAAAAATTAATAAATAGAATCATTGGCTAAGAGTTAGGTTTCTTTCAACGATCACAACAAACAACTCCTTGTCATACATTTGAGAAGATGTAATTCCTATGGTAATTTTATATTCAATATAATCAACTCTCTTTAAACATTGGTATCGGAACCATGCCTCCTAACATAGCCATGTCAGTGTGGAATCCTCGAGTGCTAAAAAAAGAAGTGGGAGCCTCAAAAGATGTAGTCATGGTAGGGTATATGTATATTGTTGAACCTTCAAATGTATAATGTATTAACGTGAAACAAAAAACAAAGTCACGAAGATGTTTGTTCAAAGAATGGACAATACCATACCATCATGGAGGTATATTGATCGGATCCACTAACACTTTTCATCTTATTTTGGTTGTATGTTCCTCGTATGTTATTTTTCAAAAATAAACAAATAAAGAGTTAGGGTTGTCTATTTTGAAATCACTATTTATAAGAAGGGTGACAAACTTTGATAAAATCAGTAAAACATATCTTAGACATGTTTTTAAAGACAGTTTAAATCAAGTTAAACATAAGAAAAGGAAAGTTTATAGACAACCCTAATAAATATGGTAGGAGTATAAGAAGGAAAAGAGAGAGAGAAAGAGGGTACAAAGTTGATATATATAAATTTAGGAGCCCCACATTGGTCTCAACAACAAGACAAAGACAAAGACAAAAAACAAAAACATACACAACTCTCTTTCTCTCTCTCTCTCTCTCTCTCTCTCTCTCTCTATCTCTCTATCTCCCCTCAAAATATAACTGCTAAAGACCAAAACAAACTTTACTACTTTTCATAGCTAATACCTAAATCTTTTAATTGTTTTTGTTTATATATATATAGAAGAAATATCCAAAATTTCTAACACAACACAACCCACCTCTTTGAATATTACTTTTCATATTTTACTGATCTCTCTTTTTTTTTTTTTTTTTTTGAGGGGGTATTTTATGTGGGGAAGAGACAAGATTGCCCTTGAAGATGTATCCAGATATATATATGTATATTGAAAGGCATGTGTGTAAGATTTGAACTTTTCTCTCTTGTGAGTGGAGCCCATATATGTAAAAACTATATAAATAAAAGAGGAAGGGTAATATGGTCAAACTGAAAAGAGGAGTATTGTCATGTAGTTTAGAGTGAGTATATTTTAGGAAGAGAGGAAGAGTAAGAGGGAAGAGTAAGAGGGAAGGGGGGGGAGGGGGGGGGGGGGGGGTAGGTTTGATTTAGATGGTTTTCTACTTGAAGACAAGACAAAGGCACATGGAGAAAGAGCAGTGTATGTTTTCTTAACTTTGATGAAATTTTCAACCTTTACTTTAAAATGAATATATATATATATATTTACAAAAATATTATTAAACAAAAGAAGAAGAAGAAGAATAAGAGAGAGAGATATAGAGAAGGGTGATATAGAGAAGGGTTTTGTAGTTGAGTTAAGATAGTTTTGTTGGAGAGGACAAAATGGTCCTTTCATATTTTGTTCTTTGTATTGTCCAATACAAAACACTCACTCCCCTTTCTTTTCTTGTCTCCTTCCATTAACTCTTCTCCCTCAACACCACTCAACAATGGTGAAAAAACCACCACTCCTTCCAACACACACACACATTATACTACACTCCTCACACCCACCTTTGTCACCATCCTCCTGTCTATTTCAGTCTATCTACATGTGGTTTAAACTACACTTATCTTTGTTAAATGATATAATATTAAATTTATTTTCACAAAATAGTATCAGGAAGTCATGTGTTCAATTTCATGCATATTGACAAACTAATAATCCCGTAAATATTTCTCTCTGATATTATGAGTTTGGTTGTGAGTTGAGAGAAGTTGTCAGCATCTACAAAGCCATGATCTCTATAAATACCAAGCATATTGTAACCTCTTGCCTTAACCTTCCTATATTTCTCACAAAAAAAACATTCTTCTAAGTCTATATGGGGAGCAATATCAAAATAACCGAAGTCTTCAAATCCCACCCCGTTCATATTCCCATTCATAAAAACTTTGACTTTGATTCTCTTCATGAACTACCCGAATCCTATGATTGGATTCAACCCGATTCTTTCCCTAATTCTTCCCTTAACAGTCTCTCTAATAATCATCTCTCCGATTCCATTCCTTTAATTGACCTTTCTCTCCCTAATGCCCCTCATCTCATTGGCAATGCCTTCCGTACTTGGGGGGCATTCCAAGTCATTAACCATGGTGTCCCCATTTCCCTCCTTCACTCCATTGAATCATCTGCTAATTCCCTCTTCTCCCTTCCTCCTCCACATAAACTCAAGGCCGCTCGCCCCCCCGACGGTATCTCCGGTTATGGCCTCGTCCGTATCTCCTCCTTCTTCCCTAAACGTATGTGGTCCGAAGGCTTCACTATCGTCGGTTCCCCTCTCGAACACTTTCGAAAACTCTGGCCTCATGACTACACTCGTTACTGGTACTGACAGTCACATTCAATAAGATTTATTTTATTTTATTTTATTTTAAATTTTATATGGTCTCTTATAATTTTTTAATTTGCAGTGATATAATGGAGGAATATGACCGAGAGATGAAGAGCCTATGTGGAAGGCTGATGTGGGTTGCGTTGGGAGAATTAGGCATAACTCGAGAGGATGTGAATTGGGCCGGCCCGAATGGGGATTTCAAGACATGTAATGCAGCAACTCAATTGAACTCTTACCCGGTCTGCCCAGATCCGGACCGAGCCATGGGACTCGGGGCTCATACTGACACTAGCCTCTTAACCATTGTGTATCAAAACAACACGAGAGGGTTACAAGTTTTGAGAGAAGGAAACCGGTGGGTGACGGTCGAGCCAGTACCCGGGGCACTAGTGGTTCAAGTTGGAGATTTGCTTCATATTCTTACAAACGGGTTGTACCCAAGTCCGGTTCATCAAGCCGTTGTGAATCGGACAAGGAAACGTCTCTCGGTGGCTTACGTTTTTGGGCCGCCAGAAAGCGCCGAAATTTCACCGCTTAAGAAACTTTTGGGTCCAACTCAACCGCCGCTTTACCGGACGGTAACTTGGATTGAATACCTTCGTAAAAAAGCTGAGCACTTCAATAACGCACTTTCATCCGTTCGTCTTTGCGCACCTCTTACTGGACTGTTAGACGTTAATGATCACAGCCAGGTTAAAGTAGGCTAACCTCCATCTCTTCCTATTCCTAAAACACATTAAATATATATATATATATATATATATATATAATGTAATTTAAGGCAATTTGGTGCTAGGAATGTTTTTTCTTTAATTTCAATAGAGTGAAAAAGAGTTTTGCATGGTGGGTGTAGTGAGTACAATCTAATCCACAGTGTGTGTGTTTGTATGTGGATTAGATAGGTGTATGTGGAAAGCAAAAAGAAAACTTTAATGAAAATAGAAAATATATATATATATATATATTTTTGGGACATATATCTTTGAAATTAAAATTGTATTTGTGTATTAATTATTGATTAATTTTAGGGATGGGATGGAAATAAATGACATATTCTTTTTTTTCTTTTTAACTAGTAAAATCAAATTAATGATTGCTTGTTCATATAGTGGTTTTGAAAAATGATTAACTCAATCATTAACTACGCTTTAAATCTTGATTTACTTCCACTAATTATTGTTATAACGACCTTGATTATGTTCCACGTGTACTCTCACATCATGCCCATGTGGGTAATTAAAATCATCATAATTAATTTGTACATAACTATATTGACAAAAACAAAGCCCTTTATATAAAAAGAATCTATATATATATATATATATATATATATATATTGATGGGCGTTTCCAAAGCAAATTAAAGGAATGAGAATCTTTTATAAGTGTTACTTTGTATTTGATTGAATTTTGGCTGTAGATGTTGAATACATGTTGTTTGTCTCGAGGTTTGTCAACAATATGGATTATATATATATATATATATATATATATATATATATATATACACTTGTTGTATTCCAACAACTACCCTCCAAAAACCTCACTTTCCCTTATACATAAATTTCACAAATTCACACTTCTTAATCAAACCTTTCATCGATGTGAACTTGGTCTAGTAGTAATGACATGATCTCTATTCATAAAATTAAGTTGGAGGTTCAATCCCCTACACTTCGCTGTTGTTGTTTAAAAAGACTACAAACCATTCATGTACTTAACACTTCTAGACTTAAAGAATATTGTGTGTAATTGTGCTTTGAAAACCGAGTAAAAAATAATTGATTGAAGGAAAAAAAATGGGGATAAAATATGTTAGATGGTATACATATTCAATTTAACTTCACATATTAGCTTAAGTTTTCGAGTTAATCAATGATTTTGACTTGGTGTTAGAGCAAGTAGTCTAAGAGGTATTATGTTATTTCCTCCCAATTTAATATTCATTTTCACTTGTTCAATCTTTCTATATATTTCAAAGCTCGCGAGTGAAGAAGAGTGTTAGATGATATAATATTAAATTTACATATTCTTATTAGTTTAAGCTTTAAAAAAATACTTTTTAATCAATCGATGAATTAACAAAATATATATATATGATAAAAGAAATTAAGGGTGAAAGCAAGAAATGGAGACTATGGGAATTTGTGTGGATGTTTAGGGTTATATCAATGAGAGACTAGAATAATAATGGAAATATTTGAGAAGACAAAGAGCAACATATGGGTTCCATCAACATGTATATCCTTAAGATAATGGTGCCTATTTTAAGTAGTTTACTATTCTCGAGTCCATTTTTCTTTTTTTTTTAGATGTAACTTTACTTTTATTCTTATCAAATTCGGTATCAGGGTCCGTCATGAAACTCAAACGAGTATTCAGTAAAAAAAAAACTCAACCTAAAAATGACAAATCTAAATAAGCATTATCTTAAGAGGACACATCAAGAATCTTATAAGACGACACTCTTTTTATCATCAATAAATTTGAATATGAAACTTCATGGTATTTTGTTCGAGATGGTGGATAGGGATGTTGTCCTCTAAAAGACTGCAACCACATGTTTGTTGGTATTTGAGCTTTTCCAACTTGACTGCCATAGAAACCAAAACCAATCATCTTCCCCTTTTGTCATCAGATGGGGCAGTTTTTACCGTTTTTTCCCTAATTTCTCACATCTTTTTGAGAGTTTTTTAGTTCATCATTTTTTGTGTTTAAATTATATGTCAATAGAACGAATTGATCGAATTAAACTTAAAGTTTGCTTTTAGAAAAAAAAATGATACTTTGAAGAGGAGCAATTAAATAGACGACAATGACTAGAATGCACCTATCTCCAATGCTCCTCGTTTCTCCACCACACACAAACATGTGGATGCATCCAAGTTTTTTTCTTCCACAAAACTTAAAAGCATGTCAAGTTAAAGAGCAATGGTGCATGACAAAGTTATAGGGTGGTTTGGATTACTTAAGAAAAAATGTTTTTTTTAATAAAAAAATCATTTTTGTTTGAATTATTTTGGTGAAAATTGTTTAAAATACACTTCGAAAATTATTATGAGTGGTTACCAAAAATTCTAAGTTTCTCCAAAATTACTTATTTTTTAAATTAAACACTTTAAAAATGTATTCCGAACATATTCATAATTTTAGGGTTACCGTCAGTGAGAGGGATTAGTATCTTATAAAGAAAAATAAATAAATATTAGTGACAAATATTTAATGATAAAGAGAGAACAAAATTTTAATTATCTTATAATTTTCTTAATGACCATTTTAAAGTCTCAACATTTAAAAGAAAAATGCAAAGTTGTAATTTATTTTTTAAAAAATGTGACCTTACCTATCAAATGTGATGTCTTTTATATTTTCAACGTGAGATTTCAACGTCACGGCTCAAAATATTGTCGAATTTCAATTAGTTTCAGACCACAATTTATTTGGACTTTATTGCTTCTAATACCGTCTTAATTAAATATGAGATTTCATTATTTCAAACTAATTAAATTATGTGAGGAATAATTCACATATGTTATTAAAAGATTGTAAGGTCTCTTCATTTTAGAACTATATTTTTTTGGAAAAAAAAATGATCTAGTCTTTCATATACATAAGGTTTAAATTATAAATTTGGTTCTAAAGTTAGAATTATTGTGACCCAATAAGTTTAAAAAGTTAGAATTTATAGTTCGTACGATATTGAACTTCAAAAATATTACCTATGGTTTGGTAAAACATTCTTAAATAGTCCCTACAACTATTTACGAATGGTAATGTTTTCGTATTTACAATTTAACCAAAGTAAAAACAAAACGACAACCTTTTGAAAAATGTGTTTACTACGTATTTTTTTAAGTCAATTTACACTAAAACTCTTCTTTTGTCACATATATCCTAATTAATGAAGATATATACATAAATGACAATGATTAGATGTAGTCTATGTTACACTCAACGACTCTCATTTATAAACAAAAAAAAAAGTATAATTTAGGTCTCGTTTGTAATCTCTTTTTTTTATTATTATTTCATAAACTATTTTTTTAACCACAAAGCAAGAACTTTAATGAAAATTTTGTGTCAGAGACTTAATGTTTGAAAACTAAAGATAAAAAACGAAATAGTTACCGGTCGAGGCCTCAATCATTTTAAAAGCTAAAATTATAACGTCGAAGTGACAGTTTTCAAGTGAGTTAACTGTTGGATTGTACAAAAATAGGTGCAGACGAGCCTAACACCCGTGTTTTTTTGTCGTACATTAATTTGGGAAGGGTAGTACTGTACCTTTGGTAGTCCATTTCAATCACATCAAATTAATAGCCTGCCTATGCTCCTAACTCTTAGCTTATATAATGTGCAAATTTATAACTTTCATTTTTGACCTAAAGTGTTAGTGAGTGGGTAAATTAAATCTTATAATTATTATTATTGTTTGAGAAAAATAACAATTTTGGCACCTCAACAACCAATATTTTATAAACTCATTCTTTTAAATTTAGGCCAAATTAAATATATTTTTCCTTATTATTTAATTCATGATACTACTTGAAATTTTATTAATATCTTATAAATTTGTTTGCTTTTAAATGTTGTATAATTAAATAAGTTATTTCGTAAAATTAGTCGAAAATATTAAAGTTTATTTTTTTGGGGGTTCTTCCCACATTGAGTTGGTGGCCATTTGTTAAGTTTGTTGGTGATGATATTAATAGTGGGAATATGTTGCCTCCCACAACATTGATTTCAAATCTATACAATATCTAAACCCAAATAAAAGAGTTTGAATTTTTGTATTAAAGATATAATATATGAGTACATTTGATGTGTGACATATAGTTTCAAATATTATAATATGAATTCTTTGAATTATACATCATCTTAATTAGTTTTGAATCACTTTTTCATTATTCATTATTAGCACTTCATCATATCATCATATATACTTCTTATTTTTTTCTTTTCAAACAATGATATCATCACCATACTCATATATTGTACTACTACTATCCATATATATATATATATATATATATATATATTAATGAAAATATATGTATAGAACTGAATATCTTAGGCAAATGTCCTTTTCTAAGAGAAATCATAGAGTTTGAATTACAAATTCAACCTCTTGTGTGAAAGTGGAAGACAAGTGAAAAATATAATCATAACTTACGAAGATTCTCATTTCTTTTTAAGTGCTTAAAAATATCTTTTTCAATCAATCATCACTTTTAGTTTTATCTTTTATTGGAAAAAAAAAAGTTATATTTTTTCCTTTTAATTTTTATATATATATTATTGAAAATGGTAAAATTGTTGAAAATATTTATAAAATATAGTAAAATTTTAGATTTATCACTGATAGACACTGATAGAAGTCTATTAGTGATAGATCTGAATTTTTTTGTTATATTTTGGTTCATTTTGATGTATTTGAAAATGTCATATGATGATGATGTTGAATTCTACCTTCATTTCATTTTTTCTTTTACAATTAGAAGATTAAGGAATTGAAACCACAATCCTTGTGGTTATTAATATAATAACATGTCAATCGATTTAGACTCGTGTCGACAATTTTGTTTTATTTGACACTGTAGTTTGAACTTTTTTTCGTGATATATAGGGATTTTTTTTTTAAATCTCAATTAGGGTTAAATAGATCACCAATAAATCAAATAAGAAAAAAAAAATATAATGTGATTTAAAAATATAGATAATGCTTACATTAGAATTATATAAATATATGCATAAATTGTGTAATATCTTGTTCGAAAGGATAGACATCAAGTCGTTGTAGTATAGTGGTAAGTATTCCCGCCTGTCACGCGGGTGACCCGGGTTCGATCCCCGGCAACGGCGCTTTCTTTCTTTTTTTGTTTCCACTAAATTTTGGTCAAAATGATTCGTTTGACCCTTTTGTTTCGGTATTTTTGCAATTTGGACCCTCGAAAATAATTAACAAAGATAATTAAAAATAAAAAATACCCTTTTCCTCTCTTCACGCCCAAAATTCTCCATTCTAATATATCTATTTTTAAAATATTTAATTTTAATCTTTATACAGTCAATAAACTTTAGTCACTTAAAGCTATTTTTTATCAAAATTAAATAATAATAATAATAATAATAATAATAATAATAATAATAATAATAATAATAAAGACTTTGTCTAATTGTTATCAAGGACGACGATATGCATATTTTTTAATCAACGGCCAATAATATGAAGAGTAGTAGTCCATCAGGAGGTACAATATTTAATTATGAACTTTGCAGAAGAAAGAAAGGAAAACATAATATTTATCACTAGCAAAACATCAAATATAGGATTGTTGACAAACGTATTATTTGTTGAATTCAAAGGCCACAGTAATCTTTGATACGAGAGATAGTTTTATGAGAAGCATTAGCTTTGTCATAAGTAAGGAAGTCATAGTGATTAAATGGCTTGTAACGTAGTGGGTTGGCATCGTCCACAAACTCTTGAGGTACTTCAATAGTCCCACTCTTGAATGAGAACATCCCAATTGAGTATCTTGTTTCCTCTCCTCTCATTATCACTCGATGTCTACAAGACCTTATTTTCTCGTTGCTCCATGCCTGCACCCACCAATCAAATAACACGTACCGTTAAATTATAAGTTTAGTATCTACATTTTCAGGTTTACGTTTATCAAGTTAATCTTCGATTTTAAAAATGTTCAGTTATTGGTGTGTAGTTACCATGAGTACATCGCCAGCCATGACAATGAAGGAGCAATGGGATGAGGGTTGAACATCCAGCCATTGATTATCATCAAGTAATTGAATTTGAAGACCAGAAATGAGATGCTGATGAATTATGGATAAGAAAGTTAGATCTGTATGGGAATGCAAACCCACATCAGTTTCATCTTTCTCAGCCACTCTGTATTTGAAGCATCGAAGAAGGTAATTTGTGGACTCCATTATTGGTTCACTCACAACCTTTGATACTCCATAGCTTTCCAACACCATTTTTGTTACCATCTTCTCCAATTTCGCCACCAATATTGAGAAACGTTCAACAGTTTCACTGTCGTCGTAAATTGTTACTTCCACATCCTAAATTACTAATGTAGACAAAACAAAAAGTGTTTTTGAACCTATTGAATCAATTGATCTATTAACTAATATATTAGTCAAGTTTTTAAAAATTTCAAAATCATTGATGATATAAATGAAAAAAGATTAAAAGAAATTAAATTCAAGAACCAAATAAATTACACAAATCTAAAATTTCCTAAGTGATTTTCCAAAACAATAATTTATTTTTCAGCTATCAACAAAAGATTAAGAGATTAAATCATCTATATGCACAACCTACTTAAATCTTCACTCACATATGTGATATAATGTTCTAAATAAATCGCCGAGGAATTGATCATAATCATATTGTGAAGTTTAACGACTCCAAATTATAAGAATCAAATTAAAGAAACAAAATAAACTTGATCACAACAAAAGTAGTATAGTGTATATGTTAATAATGAAATTACCAGAAGTGATTGTTTTGTCTAGTAGGCCACATGAGATTGGCAAAATTGTGAGTTGATAGTAGCTCAGTTGGATTATCAATAGCCATGGATTCATAGAGAGGAAGAAATGAGTATCCACCAAAGTAGCCATGGTAAGGCTTGTCACTTGTGTTCTTCATTCTTGTTTCAATTGGGAGATGGAAAAGCTGTTTAGTTGCTTCAAAAATGGAGTTATGAAGCTCCAAAGAAACTTTGTCATAAACCACTGAAAAACAACCAAATTCTTCTAAACCAATCCTCATCTCTTTGCATGCTAAACCCCATTCTTTTGTGCCTACCTCTAACTTTGACAAATCTATTATGGGGATCAGGACTTTGGATTTTGCTTCACAAACCATTTTGTGTCTTACAACCTCATAACTCTCTCAGCTACCATATTTTCATTATTGGTTTTGATGGCTTATGTAAAACACAGCAAAAAAAAAAGTGCTTTTGATTTTTGGCTCTATCTGTAAATGATTGATCTGATTTGTTGTGTTCTTTGCCAAGGATGTGGACTTTGAGATCAATTTTAATTTGTGGGGTTATTTGAAATACTTTAAGTGATAATATGGTTGATTAATTTGAATTAAATTAGCTTTTTTTTTAGAAAAATGATTAAATTTAAAGAATATGACATGAGCATATATATGTATAAATAATGGAATATAGTACTTCGAATGTTTAGACAAACAGATAAAGACAAAAGTGTTGTTATATCCCAACAGTAAATTAAGTTATTCTATTTGTTAATATGAGTATAGTGAATTAGATACACATATTTGTGATAAAATCATCCATTTGAAATTGGTTAAGCTCTTGTTTGTTTTGGTAATTTTTTTGTTTTTTTGTTTTTTTTTTTCAATATTAAACATAACTTTCCTCATAATTTCTTACAAAAAAAACTACTTTTCTTTCGTTTTAAGAAATTGGTTTGGTTTTCCTTCCTATCCATTAGATTAATTTAACCATGCATCACACTTTCACTACTTTCGAGGCTCACTATATCTTGCTTTGACACTCGAAGAATTTACCATTATGGCTAAATTAGGGGCATGAGACTTTGGTACCATATATATTAGATAAAACAAATAGGGTTACGTTTCATTCTCAAAATCGATTGACAATGTGAGAAAATAACGCATCTATATTATTAGAATTATGAGGTCTAATAATCAAACCTAAGATTATCAACGATAAACCAAATTGTTATCATTTTCCTTCAATTAGTTGTCTACTTAATTTGAAATTATGAATCCAAAATAACCACAAATGTAAGAGGAGGAGGAAAAGAGTACATATGTAATCATGTATTAAGAAGAGAAGAAAACAAGAAGTTTATTAGGGGAGAAAGTTGTTAAACTAAAAGCACAACAAAGAAAAATAAAGCAGAAGCAGAAGCAGAAGCAGAAGCTTTTACAAACATGACCATAGGAACTTAGAAATATAAAACATATACAAATTGGATATGGGCATTGTTATATTTTAGATTGCACAATAGTCTTTAAGAGGAGATTTGGAGTTGAAACCCTCTTTAGAACGGAAGAAATGAAGTAATCCAATATGATCAAAAGCTTTATATCGCAAGGGATGATTTTGATCAACAAGTTCTTTTGGCACTTCCACAATTCCATTGCTGAATCCAAACATTGCAAGAGAATACCTATCTTCATTCCCTCTTATCATCACTTTATGAGTTGGTGATTCTATTCTATCATTGCTCCATGCCTTCTCAAGAAAAAAACCCAAACGCTACCGTAATTAGTGTTTATTCTCAAAATGTAATTGTTATGAAATCCACAAATAAACATAAACATAAACAAAAATCCTAAATAGTAGAGAATCTGACATAAAGATTTTAAAAATGGTATGATATGTATAATAATTGGACCTTGAATGCGTCTCCGGCAATGACGACGAAGGTTGAGGGTGAGGAGTTGTCAACTGGAATCCATTGGCCATTTCTGGTTTTGAGCTCCAAACCATTGATATGATCTTGATAGATCATGGTGGTGAAGCTCTTATCAGTGTGATCCACAAGACATAAAGTAGGGTTTGGAGATTGAGGAGCTTTATTTTTCAAAATTCTAAGAAGATAAGTAATGGAATCAGCATGAGACTTGTAATACTTTTCAACTCCATAGCTTTCAAATATCATTTTGGTCACCATTTTGTCCAATTCTTCTGCTATCTTTGCAAATAAATGCAAAGTTGCACTGAAAAACAAACCAAAAATTAACAACATTATCACTTCAACCAATACAATTATTCAAACCCCTCCAAATAAAATGTTTTAATTTTGTTGTTTTGTAAATATTTTGGTTCGTTTTCCTATATTTAAAACTATCAAAAAAATCCATAAATAATAATAATAATAACAACTATTATTATTGTTATTGTTATTGTTATTATTATTATTGTGTGGTCGATTCACAACTCAAAATATTTTCGAAACGACGTAAATACTTAAAGAATAATAATTTTGATTTCAAATTCAAAATTCAATTTCATCAAATCAAAACTCTTAACATTAAATTAGTAACCAATACCATCTAGAAAATATATCATTTTATTTTAAAAGAAAATTTCGAAATATATTTTTTATTAAAAAAAAAAAAGAAATATTTACCTATGAAATAACTCGGTTCCATCTTAATTAAAATCAATTGACAATAAGATTAGTACTTAAGTTCATTTAATCTTATAAAAAGCATGAGGTCACTCGGTTTTTCTGACATGAAATTCTCAATCCCACTAAAAAATTGTAAACTTTTTTAGCATAACGAGCATGATACGGAGATTATTTGAACATCTAATCTTGAATAAAAGATAAACATATATACTGCAAGCTCACTATTTGAAAAATGATAATCGAGAGAAAGAAAGAAGAGGTAAAAGAAGAAGAGAAAATGACCTAAAATGGTGATTTCCGTCAGGCCACATGAGATGAGAGAAGGATTGGACTCCATTGAAGTTAGTAGCATCATCAATTCCCAAGCTTTCATGAAGAGGAAGAGTACGAAGCTCTCCAACATATCCATTAAAAGGCTTTTCATATTTATTCATCTTCTTCCTCTCAATTGGAAGCTCAAACAGCTCTTTTACTGACTTCAAAACTTCCTCTCTAACTTCTTTACTGACTCCCTCATACTTTGCTATAAAACATCCGTACTCTTCCACGGCTTCCCGCACTTTTTTGCTCGTCCTCCGCCACTCTACGCTGCCCTCCGCCTTCACTTTTTCGTCACTGAAATATATCACCGGCAGCCTCTCCTCCGTCGTTTCTGAACCCATTAACCAAACACCTTAATTATTCTCTCTGCTGCCTTTTGATTATGTGATGATATTTTGCTTTCTTTTTTAAGTTCAAATTAGAAGCGTCCGAAGAAAAGTTTAAATATCAATATTAACCAAAGTATTGAGATCTTTGTCTCATAAAAATGTCGATGTTATAAACTAAATAAAAGCTCGAATAAATTACTTAAATTAATAGAGATATATTTTTTTTTAATTTATTTATTATTTATATTGTTCGTGTTACTATATCTTTGTTGCTTTTTTATGTTTTATGGATTAGTTTTGCAATATAATGGAAATGGGGTATCAATATCCATCATTATATTCAATGTTGAATCCATGGAAATTGTGAAAACATTAATGGAAATGTCAATATATATTGATGGAAATTTAATACAAAGAGTTTAAGGTCGATATATTATATTGTTTCGTAATTTCTTTAGGGAAAATATTAGTATATATCTCTAAATTTTGGGAGTTCTAGCAATCAAAACTTTGAACTAATAATTGTATCAATTTTAGACTCTTAACTATTGTAAGTATGTCTATTCAACTAATCTCTCCATATTTTGTTCAACCAATATTGTGTGAAACTTATAACTTTAGTTCAGTAAACTTCTAAACTTTCAAAAGTCAATCAGATTAGTCCCTTAATTATGATTATCTTTTAAAATCATTCATGAATTAATTCTTAACCGGGTGTAGCCTTCTTCAAATGTTAGTTTTACATAATGAATGATTAGTGTAAATGCATGAACGATTCTTTAAAAAAATTATGACTATAAAAGTTCAAATTGATTCATTTATAAAAATTTAAATGGTTTAATTTTTAAAATAAAAAATTAAATGTTTCCATCAACATGTTTGAGCTTTATTTCCTTAATTTAAGTAGTTGTTAAACTAATATAGAGAGTATCTTTTTATTTTAATTTAATTTTATTTAATTCTATTTGCGTTTACTAGGTTGTTTGTTTTCAACAATTTATGTTGGGACAAACTTAAAAATAAAAAATAAATAAAATAATAATAATAATAATTAATAATAAATCTTTTAAAAGTCCCTGCCGTCTATTTTAAAAGAACAAATAAAAAAATATATATATATTAGACCAATAATGGTCGAAAATTAGAAAATAAACAATGTTTAATGAACTAAAACTATTAGTTGTTTTTTCTTTAAAGAAAATTTGTTTTAAAATTTAAAATTCTATTAATGATAGATATTGATTGACTTCTATTAATTTTTATAATAACATTGATAGACACTTATAGAAATCTACCAGTGTCCATTATCGATAAAAACTGAATTTTTACTATATTATGTAAATATTTTGGTCAATTTTGCTATATTTAAAAATGTTTATTTTCTTAACCGTTCTTTAAAACAATTCTTTAGAAAATGTTTAGAATAGCCAACCTAACCTATAGGAATCAACATATATAATCTAATTTATTTGGCAATCAATAACATGTATAATAACTGAGAAATTACACTGAGTTGCAATTTAAGAATAAGATATTTAAAATATGTCACACATTTTTTTCATTTTACAGATACATCACTTTTTAGTGTATATAACGTGTATCAAGTGTATTAAATCAATGCATATTGAGTGTATTTATATTTTTTGTCGATTGGACTTGTTTTTTGTTATTTTTCAAAAATAATAAATTTGGATTATGGTCTAATTTTTAAAATTATTTTTGTAAAATCTAAAAGAATCTCTAACTAATTTGTTTTGGATATGAGGTGTTATAAGTGCATAACATATAAGATGAATGCAATTATTCTAATTTGTGGTCCTCTAAATTTGGACCACAATTTATTTGTCAAGAAATATATTGTAATTTATGTTCTTAGATTTGGAATTTATTTTATAAATTATTTGGGTCATGTAGGATTAAATTATATAAAAATGACAACAACAATTATATAATAACAACAACTAGAGTAAACGAAATGGTTACGAGATCATAAATACTTTCTTCATTTATGTCCTCGTTTAGCTTACCAAATTATTTTCTCCCCACTCCATTCTCTGTCTAAACACGGATTCTCTGCCCTATCAGGAGTAGATCATCCAAAGGCTCTATCCCCGTAGAGAAAATGAGCATCCCTAAACTTAGATAAAAAGATTCATTGCATAGACGACAACAACCTTATAAAACCTAAAAAAGTGATATTGTAAGCTATTGACTCTTTTTATTATTTATTTTGTGGAATCAAACTATCAACTTTGAAGATGATAATTGATATATTCTTTATAAAATTCTTCAAATTGACTCAAAACTTTACATCATCAAAACGACAGCCTAAACATAATCATTCATCTGGTTGAGACAATATCGCGTCAACCGAAATATTAGAATTTGAATATTAACTCTTCACATATCATTGAATTAAACTATTCAATGATAATAATTAAACAAACTCCAATTTGGTATCTATTTAGTCTTTAAAATGCA
This sequence comes from Cucumis cinereus, assembly GCA_037974625.1. Lineage (NCBI taxonomy): Eukaryota > Viridiplantae > Streptophyta > Magnoliopsida > Cucurbitales > Cucurbitaceae > Cucumis > Cucumis cinereus. The sequence goes on along the minus strand of JBBPDJ010000001.1, from coordinate 15,686,965 downwards.
TATTTATAAAATGGACCACTTATATAATCTCTAATTATTTTTTTTTTTTAATATAATCCACCATTCAAATTACTCATATTAGCTAAAATGTGATCAATACAGACATTCTTGATATCTAATGTGAGGGTGACCATTCACCAAACCAACTAATATAATTTAATTTCTATATAATTACCAATTCCTAATACACATTAATCAACCACCAATTCTTGTTAGTGATTGCTTGCCCAATGGAAATTTAGGCATTATTATTTTTCATTTATTAATTGTTTGCATATATATATATATATATATATATATATCACTCCCCCATGTCTTTTTCTTATTATTTTTCTTTTCATGACATTTCCCAATCTTATTTTATTGCAACAATTGAAATGTTGTATATTTAATTGTTATCCCTAAAAATGCTACCTAATGCAATTATGTTACCCATTTAATTCAATTAAATTATTCTTATTTTTTTTTCCTTGTGGAATTCAATAAGTGGGACGGAGAGATTCGAACTTCTAACCTTTTAGTTGAAGACGTGTCCCTTTATTGATCAAGCTATGCTCATGTTGGCGTTCTTGTGTACAAATGTCGGTAGATTTAATTTGAACAAAGAAAGATATTGTTACAATTTTACAGATCAATCTTAAGTTGTAGGCTTACAGACTACAGTGCAACTTTTAAAGCATGAAAAATCGAGATATATATTGATAGAAGATAATGAGTCAAGTATAGTTAAGGAGTCTTTTTTCTTTAGTTTAACAAATACATAGGAGTGAACATCCTAACTTCTGACCTTTAAGTCGAGAGTAGAGTTATAGTTTTTGCCGTAATTAAAATCCTCTTTTATACAACACTAAGAGATCAAAACCAAGAAAAAATAGAAATCAATTTATCTCTTTTGGAAATTAAAGATTTTGATACAAATGGCAAATGTGAGTGCAAAGAAAACAGCAAGGCCAACAATAACAGCAGCAACAACTCCAAGAAAATCATGTCTATAACCAAAGAATTCTCTTATAAACTCCTTAACTGTCTCCCCTGTATCCAATTTCTCCTCTATATCTCCAAACTGTGAAGCTATTAATCCATATAATGTCCATGACAATGGACAAGTCCAATAGAACCATCTCCACCACACAGGAATCCTCTGAGATAATATATACATTCAATTTTTAGACATAAAAACATAATTTGTTTAATATCAAATGTTTTTCAAACAAAACACTTACTGTTCTAGGGATGATAAAGCCACAAAAGAGGTTCCACATCCCGTAAAACGCAGTCGAAATAATCAAACTGAAATGGTAACTCGGCGTGGCAGCGATCCCCATCATGCCATAGTAGGTAAAGTAGAGGAAAGTGAAGTACATGAAGAAGAAAAACCAGAGAACCTTAGCAAAAGACCATTCATATCCCATCATTGCATATACTATGATGCAATACATCAAAGATTGTAAAAAAGTATATGGAAGCTCAATTGTAACCTGTCACACATTAAAAATAGACTTTAGAAATTTGCATATTGCATCGTTATTGTAATATGTTGTGCAAACTAAGCTTTTCAACACCTGAGCAAAGGCATATGGAAAGGCTGAATACAATCCTGCAGCTCTTTCTCTATAGTAGACGGTTCGCTCGATGGAGACGACTGGTTGTATGCCTCCAGCATTTTGTATACCAAGGAAGAGCGAAGCCGTATACATCGCACCAATCGAATTAAACATATTTATGTATGTTGTTCTGGGATTGATCTTAGAGTCAGTTTTTGTGTATATTGGCATAAGCAAATATTTGGTAAGGGGAAATGTTGAGCATTTTATAAGTTACCTCTTGGAGCCTAGGTTCCAAAACATTGTCCCGAGTATCAACGATGACCCGAGAGTGAACAGAAATCTGGTTGCAATGTATGATGGATTACGCCAATACGACAAATGTTGCTTCCATAAGCAAGCCAAGAATTGGTTCCAAGAAGGCTGGGAGTATTTAGTTTGAAAATGGATATCATTAGAAGCAGGGGGAGGTTGGCTCAGTTCTTTGATTTGTTCCTTATTTCTTCTGAAACATGAAACATGAGATGATGTTAGGTATAGTTGCAAATGAACTGGAAAAAGTTTTTTAACTTCAACTCAAAATTCTTATAATAGTTACAACCTATAGAGTTCAGATTTTTCAAATAGATCAGCAAAATCAACCCTCAGTGCCATTTCATGAGTTGAGGAGGTTACTTCTAACATCCAAGTTGCTGGATTTTGACCCTCTTTTATTCTCCTCGTACCCTCAATTCCCTGAAACAATGCACAAACGTTATCTTGTGAAAGTAAATTTATTTTTACCAATGCTTTGTTTTGCAGTTAATCTCTTTTTACCTCAAAATATTTGATCAAATGGCAAGAATGATGACCAAGTGGTCCAACATATATAGACTCTCCTCCTTGCTTCAGTAGCAATAGCTGCAGTCTCATATTAACCAAGTCAGTTCAACTCAAGTACATAATTGAACTTCAAATTCAGACCCAAGAACTAAGACTAGTCTTCACGATTGTAGTAAAATTACCTCATCAAAGGATTCGAATATGTCGATGCTTGGTTGATGGATTGTGCACACAACTGTTCGTCCTGTATCGACAGTGTTCCGAACTGTCCGCATTACTATTGCAGCAGCTCTTGCATCTAGTCCTGAAGTTGGCTCATCAAGAAATATTATGGAAGGGTTTGCCACCAACTCTACAGCTATTGTCAACCTTTTGCGCTGCTCGGTTGAGAGACCATTTACACCAGGCAATCCGACTATTGCTTGCCTCAACGTGTCGAGTTCAACCAGCTCCATGATTTCTTCTACAAACATCTACAAAAGATTAGAACAACAACTGAGCATATATGATACTTCTTTTTGTTTAATGGAATGATCTCTATCAGTTATACTTGGTAAGTGTTTGTAAAAGGTTTAAAATCTTGCAAGTAATTAAGTTAATAGAACAACCTTTCTTGTTTCTTTGGTCACATCAGAGCCAAGACGTAGCCATGCCGAGTAGAGCAGGGACTCATAAACAGTAACATGAGGAGAATGGATGTCGTTTTGTTCACAATAACCAGAAATTCGAGTAAAAGTTTCTTGCTTTTTTGTGTAGCCAGAAACTTTGATGGTTCCCTCAATATATCCACCAGTTTTTCTCCCGGCTAGTACATCCATCAAAGTCGTTTTTCCCGCTCCACTCACACCCATCAAAGCTGTGAGAACACCAGGCTTAAAAGCACCACTCACACCCTTCAAAAGCACTAGTTTATCTTCTATGATACCTTGCTTCTTCATTTCCTGCATGATTCATATCCACAATTAGCTCTGAGATAATCTTAGCTCAATGCGTTAACAAGTAGTTTGATGATTAATCACCTGCGGCATATCAACCGAGTATACAATCTCATCAAAAGTGAGCACATACTGTTTAAATGGAAGAACAACTTGTTTTCTCTTATTACAAGTAGCCTTGTTAGTTGCCTCATTCCATCCTTGGGTGGAAATTCTCATACTTTCACTGTCATTAGCTGTTTTCAAAAAACAGTTGAGTGCCTTTTAGGTAGAAAAGATCACCCCAAAGGAACTAAAACCATCTTTGAGAAAGATATCACCTGCAATATTTTTACTAGATGGAGTGTTTCTGATCTCAAGAGCTTTCTCATTGCTCTCTGAGACTTGCGGTTTTGCGGTCTGAGGCTTGTTTAGTGCTGCACAAGAAATGCAAAGCATGAGAAATTATTCTTTAAAGTTTCAAATTTGGGGGGAGAACGACAATTTACTCACGGTTGAGATAAGTGAGGGCTAAGACATAGCCAAAGTTAAATAGAAGAATGAATCCAACCATTGCACCCACTCCAATCCAATACCAATAATCTGATTGGAAGAAGCCATGAACCTTCAAGATCAAAACTCCTAGAGTTTCCCCAGTAGGGACGACCTTGACAAGAAAGTAACAATTCTGTGATAAACATTTAGAGATTCATACAAAACGCATACATTTTATGGTTGCTTAAGTTGTAGAAACTACTTGATCCCAACTTTTTCCTCGGAATTCGTTCACTGCCAATGAATTCTGACCATACATCATAGGTGATACCCAGTACGCCCATTTCCACCACTTTTTCATCTCATCTGTAGATTTCAAAAAGGAATTGTTACAAATGTTTTTCATTGAAGAATGTCAACCAAAAGTAATCAAATGGCTAATCAGTTATATCACATACGTCTTGAGAGAATATAACCATCATTTCCATAGAGTATCAACAGAACAAATGAACCGAATGTGCTTGAAACTACTAAGCTTCTTGAAACGGCCGCAATTAATCGGAACAGTGCAGAAGCCAATTGGCTGGCAAGAACTAATGCAAGGTACTGTTTAAAAAACCTGCAAACAGTTACAATGCATTAACAACTACTATGACTCAAACATGATCTGTGATGGAACTTAGTGTTAATGCAGGAAGGAGGTGTAAAGAATTTTGAACCTTTTGACACTTGGATCGTAGCCAGTAACATAATACGAGATAAAAACCCAAAGCGCGACTTCCACAAAGGAGACAGGGATTTTTAGAATGCTAGCTGGAAGAGCATATGCCCAAGCTGGGAAGAAAAGGAGGTCCCTTTGCTTGTAGAAAACAGGAAGCTTACCGATTGTTAATGGAAGCTCAGACATCCCATTGAACATACAAATAACCAGTGCATTAAACAAAGCACCCATATAAATTTGTCCATCATTTATTGAGTTTCGGGGCATCTTCGTTCGAAAGAAGAGTGACATTGAAATAACTGACATCAAGGAAATCTAGTAGAAGAAAGATGACAAGAAGTCAAATATCTAATATATTTTTATAGGTAAAATAAAAACAACTTTGTTTACTGACCTGGGCAAGCTTGAAGATGTGAACAAACGAGTTACGCTTCATCAACAAGACTTCTCTATCAAAACAGGCCTTCCAAAGTTGCTTATATCCCATGCCATACTTTTTTGTTGCCAAAACAGCAGGGTGGCACTTGCTCTTATCAAAGGGAACTGCTAATTCCTCTCCTACTTTCCTTCCCACATGAAAGGATTTGAATGCTTCAGCAAACTGTTTAACAGTGATATATGTGTAAGGCTTATTCTTCTCTGCCCAATATTGTTGCTGATCTTTTCTTGAAGTCACCTGCACCAAATTCACTCAACCTTGAGTCATTATATTTCACATTTACTATGTAATAAAAGGGGACACATTTTACAAGTACACACTTCTTGCAAATAGTCTGCCACTCCTTTCCTTTCAGGACATTTGAAGCCCATGAACTCAAAAAATTGAAGGACTTGCTGGCAAGGACCTTGGTACACAATTTGGCCTTCAGACAGGAGAATGATGTCATCAAAAAGTTTAAAAGTTTCTGGTGCAGGTTGAAGAAGGGAAAGAACAGCAGTTCCATTGAAAATGTGAATGTATTCCTTGATTGAGTTCACCACTTGAAAGGTTGTAGAACTATCTAGGCCTGTAGATATGTCATCCATGAACAGTACATTTGCAGACCCACAAATTATCTCACCTGTAAAACATACAGATTAATTAATGTTATTATGGAATTGATTCAAAGCTTGTTTGGTAACTTTCTCGTGTCTCGTTCATTTATTTTGATTGGTTACCAGTGGTGAGACGCTTCCTCTGTCCTCCTGAAATGCCTTTGAGCATTTCATCTCCAACCCTGGTGTCTGCACAATTTTCTAGTCCCAGCACCTGTGTTATTGGAGAAAGAACGAAAGCTGATTAAAGAGAGCTAAACACACAAAGAGTGTGCTAGTTAATTTTAATCAGATTGTTGTTGTGATAACAATACCTTCAGAACATAATCTGTGATCAGGCTTCTCTTTTGGCCTTCAAGTGATGCTGCCTAAAAATTTTCAAAAATAATTAGATGAAAAGCTCGAGGCTCATCTTCTCTATGTGGCTAAGGGATTTATTTAGAGGCATTTGAGTCAACCTTCATGAACACATCAATATCCGGATCAGGCAGAATGTTTGCTTCTTTCTCTCTTCTTATCAACTCTGCCAGCAACTCTGCAAAAAACCAATACTTCAGGTAACATCTTCACTTTTGATCTTCTAAATATAGTTTTTAACACTTCCTTAGAAAATGATATTGTAGATTTCAAACTCACCTTTTGCTCTAATATCATATTAAATTACCAAGAAATTCAAAAGTTAAGCTAATTGACAAGGGAATTTGCAATCTTCTGTATGTATATAATAATAGTTATCAAAACTAAATCACTTTTCTATAAAGTTTCTAAAGACAATGGCAATTTCTCAGAGCAATAATTTAGGGAGCGAGAGAGACCATGACGAGATCCAACCCCTTGATATCTTGCAGAAAAGGCCAAGATTTCTCTTACTGTCATTTCTGGAAGATGGACATCATTTTGGCTCACATAGGCAGCAGTTCTTTGTGGAACAAACTCATTTAGACTATAGCCATTATAAGACACCTTCCCAGAGACCTGTTAGATGAAAAATTCAGTGGTTATCCCATATGAAATGTAGTCCAATAAGCTGATTTGAAAAACTTGAACTTAAAACTACCTTCAGATCAGAAGCAAGCCTCCCTGCCAAAGCCAACAAAATCGTCGTCTTTCCGGAATCTGGAGGGCCTAAAAGCAGTGTCATCCTGCAAAATTTACCCCCATAAAGTTTTTAAGTTCATTGCAAATCAGAATCTACAAAGAGCCATTCTTACAAAGGCCATCTCTCCTTACCTGCTTGGCTTAATGATTCCACTAACATCATGAAGGATAGTCAGCTGTTTCTTTTTACTTGACAGTATGCGGAGATTGGCCAAAAAACCCTTTAAAGCCAAAATTTCATACGGTGTTTAGAAAAAAAAATTGAACTGAAATTTCTGTACATATCATAAGCTGGTTGTTCTTACTTCCATTAAGTTGGCAAAGAAGTTGAAGATAGTTGGCAAAGCTCTCTCTCCAATATATGCTTCAGCTTCAACTCTAAGATGCTCAAATCTTACTTCAATGGTGGGAATATCAATTCCAACTCTGAGTTTTAGCCATCATAACAAACCAGTACAAAGAAGAAACAAAGAAAACATGAGAGCTATTCATCCTTCTATCCTCATCTGTAAGCTTGGAAAGCAAAAAGCTTAACAATGGAGGAAATAAAATTATAGCGGTTCAAACATAGGACGTCTAATGCAATGATAAATTTCAATTGAAGTGAGAAATTTACCTATCAATGCGTTCCTTCAGCTTCAACAGGAATTTTTCATTGTCAACTTCTGTATCGCTCATCAACTTCTCCATCAAACTCTTCCTTTCTGGAACCCCAAGTTTGTCAACTTCAACTTCATTGGCCTCACCACAGGACGATGTTAATAAACTTGTTCTTAAGCGTCTATAAGTAGGAAGTCTCTCCAATGCTGCCCATTTAAGAGCTGTTTCATCATCTTCCCTATGCATTGATCTTGAGAATACCTCCATTAGTCTCCTTCCAAACTGAAAAAGAAAATGCCATAAACCACAATAGGTTTCAGAGGAGAAAAAAACTCTCCTTTTCAGAAAATATACAACACTAAAAACAGAGAAACTCGCCCAAAAACCTCAAATTCAGAAAAAAATTCTCAAGTGAAATGATCTTTCTATGTGCTCATCACCCTTTTCCCTTCTCTGTTATCCCTGCAAGAAAGAGTTAAATCAGAAACTGGAAAACTATAAACTCTAATCTCTACATATATTCAAGTTTCTTCACCATCTTGTTCAGTTAAGGCCTTATTCTAATTTCACCTAAAACAAAAATGCAGAAGTCAACATTTTTGGAACTCTTCAATCTGATACATTGATATTTACATTACTTCTTCAATCCTTATACCTTTTCTCTTTCGTTCTAAAGTTCTTGCACTATTTCATTGATAGATTAAAGCTGAAGAAACAAGAAAAGGTGTAGCAGACTCAGCACAAGCTTTCCATTACATTTTCCTTGTGCACTTTTCAGTATCAGGAATTGACACCAGCAAAATCAATCTTCATAAATGCAAACTTTTATGGGTATCCCTCTCAATATGCCACTTCCTTTTATATGTATACTTTTTTGACTTTGCTATTGTTGCATTAACTACTGAGAATTTATTTGGTATGCCAACCAAATTTTGACTAACTTTACCTAGTTATTGGATACTTGACATTATTTTTCATCTTTCTATTACTATGTAACTAACTGCTATGTAACTCGATCAGCTATAATGTAGCAAACAAAATGAATAGTTTTGCATTGTCTTAGTAGTATCTCCTGAAACAACAGGTCTCTCCATATTTCTTTATTGTCAGAGTGATATTTTTTTCTTCCACTCACAAAGCCTTGTACCATTGGAGATATCGTCTTCCAAAGAAGCAAAGATGTCATCATGATTCATAATAAAACCTGCCAAACCCTGGATTCAAGTATCTACTTGACATTAATGTTATTAGGCATACAGATGCACATAACTTTTTGCCCAATTGAATGGCAATTATGGGGAACATTAAAGTCTCTGTATATACACTTTCTTGCTACCTAATCTCTACTAGAACCATTTACTTTATTTTGTTGAAGTTGAAGAGTTTTTGAGCAATGGCAGAAGTTGGGGGAGAAGTAGTAGATTCCAGCCAATGAACTGAACTAGACTGGTTTAAAGTAAAGCATTAATGAAACTTATAATCAGATCTTTTTCATGATTTTTTGGTTGAGTTTTGCGAGCTTAGTTTTGATCTGAAAATTCAACATAAGAGGATTCAGATCAAACAATTTTCTCATCTTTTTTTCACATTTGATAAGATTTCACTCTTTCTGCTATATAGATTCATGCTGAAAAAAATTGACTCATTAAGCTAAATATAGAAGGGCAAAAGGTGAAACTTTTTCTTAATAATATTTATATATATACATAAAAGTTGGCATTCAAAGAATTGAATTAAAATTGTTCAAAATCTCAGCCCAAGGGAATAGCAGCTTGAAATGAACATAGTTCCTTAATTCAAATTTGATGGGATTATTTATTAGAGATTTTATTGAAAAAGTTTAAATCTTGATGGCTTTGATTTCTCCCCATGGATCTACTCTAAACCCACCTATGAGTAGGAGTTGGAAAGAATGGTTCAATAGAGTTTTATGGGCATTTAAGGGTATTAAAAATTTATGGATATTAATATTGACTATTCACAAATCAAGTATCAATTTCTAAATCAAATGAAACCCAAAGAAAGGCTAGTTGAATTGAAGGTCAAGTAGTCCTCTGCTATTAACTAATTTGTTCTAGAAGAACAATTTGTTATTCCATTTGAAAACCAAGCAAGTTATATGCTCATTAAAATAAGAGTCATGTCTAGCCCATACCTTCTAAATCATGTTAGCTCAAGGTCCATGACTCAAATGGATTCAATCAACTAAAGCATTCTTTTATCCTTTCTGTTATAAAAATACTAAAATACAAAGATAGAAACTATGTACCCTGATAGAATGTTTTGGATATGTTATCTAACGCTTCAAACAATCAAACATGAAGGTCTCGTTGGCACCTTTGAATTTTTAATATGATTTTTTTTTCTATTTAAACTGCTCTCTCTCTGCTCATGGACATAGCTAGCACATTGTTTGTGAACCACGTAAATTTCTACGTCGATTTTGCTCTTTACATTTCCAATATCCATTTGATTGTTGATTTTTTAACATACCCAAACCAAAGTTAAAAAGAAAAACACTATAAAGCACAGTCCTTTGTCTTTAAGAACTTTAGAGTGAGAGAGAGATGTCCTACAACTGCAGGGCAGGACCCAGTTTTTGTGCTAACTGGGCAGGTTGAATCTGATAGTTCTTTTAAACAATCGACATGATACATTTGGAAATTAGAGCAGGGCCCTACCCATTTTCTACTTCTTGCTTTCAAGTCATTGGTAAATGGTAAAGCAACAAATCAGCAATTTAACAAACAAAAATACATCCATTCTTGACTGACAATTGCTTTTCCCTGAATAATATGACATTCTTTTAAGCCAAAAACAGCGAAAATGGGAATTTGAATGCTACTGGCAAAAACATAAGCCATTATATCATCGCTTCATTTGAGATTTTTCAAGCATTTTGCAACTGTGATCATTTTGAGCCTATAAGACTTAACTTCATGAGATATTTCAAAACCTTACTTCTGAATGTTTTATTTGATGCTGAAACATCCATATACAGGCTGAAACTATGTAGCAAACAACACCTACTATGTAAAAGAAAAGGGAAAAAAGAACGACAAACTTCACTTTCATTGCCTGTTATAACAACTCTGATGTTGGCATGTTCCATAGATCGTTAGGTGTCATTCTACGACTTCATCTTTTGTGTTACTATTTTCAGCAGATGCAAGCTCAGCTTCAAATGACTTTGAAGGCAACCTCTGATACATTCTGGAAGCGTTTGGAAGAAGCCTAATCCGACCGATGATGAGTGTTTGGCTGAGTTTCTCATAGTTCCAACGTTGCTGAATGTATACAACAACCGCAAGGATAAATGCAATCAAAGGAATGGCAATATCTCCAAATCTAGAGTAGAAGTCCATGCTTGGGTTAACAAAGTCATACTCCTGAACAAAGTAAGGATTTACAGTTGGAGCTCTTATGAAGTCATAAATGTGAGGGAGAAGCCTGACCAGGGTGATTCCAATGAAATAGAACTTCCTAAGAGGTTTGCAATCAATTTGCCATAACAAGTTGCCAATGACTTGAGGAAGTAAGAAAAAATCTTGAACAAGACCGACATACTCTTGTAGATCTTTTTCCCATCCCTGCATCATGTGGGAACTTGAAGCTCTGATAGGTATCAAGTAACTCTTAACTCGGATTTCGCTTGTCCTTGCAGTATGAACTATGAGGACAGCTATGTACCCAATGAGATGTATGAAGAAGGTAGCAACAACCACCCACTTATCACTGGGGACGCGACGTGGTTCAAGAGGAGCTTGTCGTAGTAACTTGATCCGAGATTTCCATACCTTCTGGAAAAGCCTCAAAGTCAATAGAAGTGAGAACACAACTTGAAGCTTAACTATGTAATCAATCACAAGGAACCAAAGGTTATTTTCGAGATCATAGGGCTCATCGTTAGATTCAGAACCTCGTCGCCTGAAGAGAGCTTCAGCACCAGTGACCAATGGGAGAGTATAACCAAGGGACTGGACTCCCAGTGTAACAAGAGATACGAATGGTACAGACTCCAGATTATGATTTATATAAAAGATCTGGCTCAAGATGCAACCAATCGCCAGGGAAAGTGTCAATATTCGGAGTATACCCTCTACACTCTTACGAGAAAGAATATCTTGCCGCTGCCTCCGATACATGATCGGCATTGTTCCAATCTTTATTGGGCTGAAATAGAAAGGGTCATCTTCTGTCCGTTGGCTCGATATGGAAATCTGTGCAGTTGGATTGATTAACCATTGAGCTGTAGTGGGAGGATAAGACACAACCACTTCAATTTGACAATCCAAGCCATCTTCAAGATCCATGCTCTCGAACAAAACTTTCCATGATGAACGAACGTCTCTGCAACCAACTAGGTACATCTTTCCAACAGCTGGATCATAAATACCCTCCACGAAAAGTGCAGAAAAGTTGCTCTGTTCTGAGATTGAGAGCAGTGCAGATACATTCACAAGCAGCTGCTTTTCAGTGTATTCAGGCATAACATGGTAAGGAGTTTCCACATCCGAGTAAGATGCATTTAACCCTGACCAGTCCCGTCTGAAAAGGGAACCAACGGAGATAATATCCATTCCAACAAAAGTTCTGGAAGCTTGAGAACCAAGTGCTGGATTGGGCGCTGCAGGGACATGAAGGGTGAGATCTTCTAGGAGAAAAGACTCACTGAGTTCGTATGTTTCTGTGTCTTCCAGTTTGGGATAACGCAGCAACGACTTTTTTATGATGGACCGAAAACTGAAAGGCTCGTTTCTCTCAAGCAAAGCACCAGCTGAATCAATTTTTGTATAGCTGTAAGATGGACGAGACTCTCTAAAATGACTCCATATCTCTGTAGGCCTCAATAACTTTTCAAATGACAAAGGGAAGAATGTTGGCTTATCATTCATGCTCGAAATCGAACCCACAAGAATGCTTCGTTGTTTTAGGGAAAAAGACGTAGGTATATACAAGCAGATCCTAGAGTCACAGGAAATCTTATCAGCATTAGGAAGTCCAACACAACCAACCATGCAAAGTTGCCCACTAGAAGATTTCCACAGTCCCTCAGAGACCATTGTCATGTTATTAAGTGCAGATCTTCTCCCTGAAGTATAGAGATTCTCCGATGGCGAAACAGCTCGAATCACAGCAGAAACACTAAAAGAAATACCATTTTGGCTAGAGCCTTGCCGCTTACATTTCACATCCTGCATATAAAGTCTCACATCTTTGAAACCTCCATCAGTACTATTGATCACTTTATCTGATTGAAACGGACCGAGTTTCCTACAAAATTCATCTGTAGAGTTGCATCTCCAGTTTGGGAGGATTGTGAAAGCTTGTTCCCTGGTCATTTCCTGCAAAACCCTGCAAAAAGAACCTCTATACGTAGTAATGTTTTTCTTCATAAAATCGTCATTGTAAGGGTATGGAGTACATGCTTTTTTGACAACTTTCTCAGATGTGAAATCATAGTTCGCATCACAGAGTTGAGATAAAATGTGAACGTCGTCAAAGTACTTTGAGTTCGACTTGAGATTTAGACTTTTCATTTCACCTTGGACTACCCGACTTGTCAGTGTATACTTCATCGGATAGTGCAGAACAAGTAGAATTTGATCATCTTGGAGAAGTGGCATCTGGTGACGTTTCACATTTGAATCCTTAGCCCAACTCCACGGGTCATTGGACTCTTGATCACGAGAAGGTAACATCCCAGAACCCAACAAACACAATACTCTTTCCCCACCATTTTTCTTAGATTCAGTATAGATTCCTTGAAAAGGCAGTGTGAGCTCAGAGCGGCCAGGCCAAAACTGAAAACGAGGGAGTTCAGAGGACCATTGATCAAAAGCAGCATCCATAGTTATCCCCATTAACAATAACCCACTAACACTAACAGATTTCTTAGTTTGATGGGCAGGATCAATGTCAGTAACCCAAAATGAAACTAATTTCAAAGGGATCTCAACTTTTGTGGAGTCCATTTCATTATACATATAGAACTTTTTTTCTGAAAACACAGTTACATTTTTAAAAGGCATTAAAGGATACTTTCCCCCATCTTGCCACCAATCTCCATTCACAAATTGAAGCTGTTCCTTCATTTTGATAAACCTAGTAGTATCAGAGCTTAATTCAGCTGCAGAAGACAGAACAGATTTGCACTGTTTCTGCACCTCATCAAATCTTTCATAACTGTAAGTTGGAGTTTCATTTGGAATTAAATCTGTCCTGTCTTCAACAAACCCAATGTCTAAGGATTCTGATTGAGCAAATGAAAAGCTCAACTCTCCAAACAGTTGCAGCCCCCAAACAAAGAAAAACAGAGAGACAAGACTTTTCATGGCTTTAAATACTAATTGCAGTGTTCATCAGTCACAGAAATGAAAACCCAGATAGCCCTTCAAAAGATTCTCAACTATTAGCTCACAAATGTTGCAACTTTCTCTGAAACAGAACCATGAGAACCCAACAAAATTGAGTTTTAAGGATTACTAACCTCAATCTCTGTTGTGATCGATCCCTTGTCTCTGTTCTATTATAGAGGAAAAATTAACGTTGTGCAATAAGAAAATGGGGGAAAAAATGGTGGAGGAAGCAATCGATCAACTCTGTGAAAGACAGAGGGAGATGGGCTTGACTAAAGTTTGGATCTTGGAGCTTAAGTCTACTCCAAATTTTCTTCACTAGGTGGTTACGAAATATTTTTTTTTTCATTTTGTTTTTTTTCCACTCCCCTTCATAGCGCGTGGAGGACAATTCTGACAACGTGAGACTCGTTTTGGTTGTAAAAAAATTATGTTTTCTCGAATTTTGTTTAAAACATTTGAATTTTAAATTAAATTTTTTAAATATTTTTAAATATAGAAAAATTAACTAAATAAAGCAAAATATTACTCTCTATTTAGTGATGGACATTAATACATGCCAATTAGTACAGTGAAATGTTATTATATTTGCAAATATTTTCAACATGTTTATCATTTAAAACAATTGTCCTAAATTTTTTGAAAGGATTGATTAATAATGAAAACTTTTCTTTAAGAAGTTAATTCCTTCCTTACAGATCTACTAGTAAATCACAGTCTTAACTCTTAAGTACCTTGAAAAAAAGAATAACTTTCAAAATGGTATTATATTGATTTAGTTTTGTTTTCAATAAACTCTACTACGAAATATTCACAAAAAATATTAAATATCTTTTAAAACAATAGAAAATTAAAGATTCGAAACATAGAGTTCTCGATGTTAAAATGTTGGAGTATGAATTCCACATTCATCTAAGGTATATAAAGAACAATTTTGGTAAAATACAATAGGCGCGTGGATTAATAATAAATGCTGCAATAAAATGATGCCACGTAGGAGTGTAAGTGGGAGACTTAGCGTGATGGTGCAAGCGGTGGTTTGGATATTTTGGGTATATTCAAATTTATTTAGGGGTAATCTCGGTAGTTATGTAATGTATGAGAGGGACAGCCGACCTTCTTCACTGCCCGTTGACTTGACGCGCCGTGTGACGCCGTGGTTCTTTTTTTTTTTTTTTAAATTGTTAATTAAATTTGACAAATAAAAAGATTGGCAAATAAGCTGAGTTCAACCCATTTTAAATTATTAATTTTAAGATTCCACAGAATCTTAGACAGCCCATTATTGTTTTTAAAAAACATGTGCTATTGACATTGTACCAAAAAGTATTGGTAATAATTTGGTCAAATTTAACTTAGATCTTGATTGCAAGGGTTATAGATAGATTTATTGATATTAGTAGAGATTGAGAGTCGGAAGAGATAGGAGCTCCATGAATAGAGATAGAGGCTTGAATTGGCAGATCAAAAGTCGGTTGGCTCATGGCTGACGAATAGTCATCATTGACTTCATGAGACCAATCTAAGTGGATTAAGTCATGACCCATGGAGAGTTCAGTGGACTCATGACAAAGCATAATTAGATGATCTATTGAGAACTCAAAGGTAACTTAGAGAACCTATGAGAGAGCCTAATGGTACCTCATAGGACCCGAAAGGAGCTCAATATTAGCTCAAAAAACTCATGAAAAAGCCTACGGGTAACTTAAAGAACGTATCGGAAGCTTAGAGGGAGCTTAGTTGACCCATGAAGGAGTCTAGTGATAGTTTAAAGAGCACGTGAGGAGCTTCGACATATCTCAAATGACCATGAAGAACCTTAGTGGTACATCAGATAACTTAAGGAAGACTAATGGTAGCTTAGAGAACTCATTGAAAGCATAGAGGTAGCTTATAGAACCCATGAGAAAACTTAATGGTAACTCAAAGAACTAGTTGGAGAGCTTATTAGGAGTATCACGTGGGACTCAAGTAGTGGTGCCAAAGATCCATTACTGACGATGTCATTAGAACTCCACATTGGGTTGAGTGGTAGTAGTACACTTTTATAACGAATAAAAGTTGACAAAGAGCAAGTTTAATGAGACATCGGTAAAGAACAAGGTTGTAACAGCTCGAAGTGTAACCGCTTAGTGGTTTCATGAATTCACGAGGGATCATTATAAGCATTTGTCAGAGGCATTTGTCAAAGCTATATTAAAATCTCTCACAACTACTCTCGACCACTTTTAACTCATCTCTCAACTCCTTACAAATTTACTAGTAGATTAACTAACAACTATCTTTTGAAAATGAAACTTATAAAAGTTACCACCGCTTTGATTTCTTTCTTTTGTTACAAAAGTGTTTTTTTTTTTTTTTTTTTTTTTTTTTGAAATACCACTAAAATTAATCCATTGCTTGGGAAAAAGCTCAAACACCTTCCTTTGCAAAGGTTGGTCAGTAATGACAAGTAAACAACCTTAGATTACATCAATCCAAAATTTCTATAAACGGAAACCGCTCTTGTCCTGTCCCTTGCTATGGACAACATAAACATATATATATACCCAAAACTGCAGTGAAGTTGGGGCTTATCCTAAGGGGCATTACTAGAGTGGATCAAAAGGGAAGAAGAAAACACATCGTTTTTCTCTTCAAAATAACAAATTTTGTTTCCTCTTCAAGCTAGCAAGCGGGTTGTTTCATCTTCTTCAGCATTAGATTTGGGCTTCATCCATTGAAACCCAAAACAAGAAGAAGAAGAAGAACAGTCCAACTCTCTCAGTTTCAACAGCAGAAACAGAACAATCCCAACACCAAAACCCAAAGCAGCACTAGACCCAGTGAGTGAAACAGCAGCACAGACCAACATTACAAATGATTCTTCTTTACTATTCATGTCTTTGGAAGCCATAGCCAATTCAATCCCAGCGAACAGAAGAAGAACACCAAGAACCCCAATTGGGAACTGACTCAAAACCTGTGCAAACGAATTCCCAAACGCCAATCCCAAAACCAATTTCCCAATCCCTAAAAACACCACCGAAGCGCCACTTCTTCCGCCGAATCGGTACTGTCCGGCCAGTCCACCGGCGCCATGGCACACCGGCATTGCGCCGAACCAGCAACCCACGAAGTTCATTATCCCTACACTCACAGACACAGTCATGGCGGAGGCTTCACGATCTGGAAACAAATCACCGGACAATTTGCAAACTGCAATCACTGAGTTCAAAATTGAAAGAGGAATTTGGGGAATTGCAGCTCGTACAAACCCTATTTTCCAATCTTCCCACGTGATTCTCAGAATGTGCAATTTCGAAGGGCCAAATTTAAGGTACTTCAGAACGGAAAGATCACGAAGAAAACAGATCAATAATCCAAACAAGAACACAATCAGAGCAGCAGGAATCATAGATAAGATTCGTAACCTTCTGATTCGACGGCCAGAACGAGATTCAGAACCGTTAAGCGGTTCGGAAGACGACGGTTCTTCATTATAAGAATCGCCGGCTCCAGTGGTCAAAATTAGAAATAGACAAGAAACTAAGGCAATTACTAGGCCGTCAAATCCAAGCCAGGACCGAGATCCGCCGGATTTAGAGGTGACCAAATCTTGGTTGTACCGAATGTATTTAATGGCAGTGAAGGCGAAGGAGAGACCCTGAGAGAGCTGAATACCGCGGACGACCGGCAGCGGAAGGTATCGGTAAAGGACGGACATAAGGCCGGTGGCACCAAGGAATAGGAGGACGGCAGCGGTGGAGAGGCCCGCGGCGGCGATTTGAGGGAGAGTGAGATGAGTAGATTCGGCAACGGCGACGGCGGCAATGGATTTCATCGGCTGAACTGCCATCGGTATGCCGAAGAGGAGACCGGTGACAATGTTGTAAAGAGCGGTGAAGATTAAAGTTGTTCCGAGATCGAGATGGGAGACGAGAGTGAGAGTGAGAACGATGGGGATGTAAGTGCCGAGGTCACCAACGGCACCCGAAATCTCTGCGAGGACGGAAGTTTTGGGTCTGAGGGTCGCCGGAAGACGGCGGAACCACCGGTTTCTGATGGGGGAATGATCGGAAACGGGGTGGTCCTCCATAGTTGGAAATCGGGCAATGGGTTACTTCCTTCTGGCAAAAGCCGATATGCTGGTGTCCAAATTTGGGATCAGTAAAGGATGGATTTTTTTTGTATTTTGCTTGTAGGTTCCTCCAACTACCAATGAATTGTACTCTTTAAAAAGAAAAAAAAAAAAAAGAAAAAAACATTTTTTTCTTTAATCTATGAAAGCATATAATTTAAATATTGAAAATATATAAGTAATCACAATTAGATAAATCAATGGGGTAGATATGTAAAATTAATACAATATTCATAAATATCACAATTCCCAAACAGATATTTAATTTTGAGGCATTTCATTTTAAATATCCAATGTGATTCCATGATATTTTATTGTTCTTTGATGTGAGGTTTCCTCTTCCCAATAATATCTAAAATATGTAACACCAAAAAATATCTATGATGCCAACTGGAATCTCCCTCTATCTCATCTACATCTGGACCAATTAGATTCTTTTATTTTTTATATTAGTGAGGTTCGACCAGCTAAAGCAATTGAAACTTAGATGGCATTGTAATTAAACTACTTATTTTTTTATTTTTGGTATTCAATAGAAATTAGAGTTTGTAATTCATGTTTTTATAGCATATTTAGAAATTAGATTTCAATTTGATTTTGATTTTTGTAAAAGAATCTGATCTTTTAACCCTTTCTTTAAAGGTTGCATTTCCTTACGTCATAATTAATCGAACCATTATCTACATTCTCGTGTTTGGTAAATACAATATTTAGAATCCTTAAATTTATTCATCAAATCAAATTCTAAAATTTTGGTTAAAATATCATTTTGGTTTCATTCTTTGAAATTTGTTCAATTTTAAGTCTTTATACTTTCAATTCTTCAATCTTAGTCCTCATACTTTTTGAGTTTCGGTAAATTTTAAATTTAATTCCTGAAAATTAATTTTTATCGAACATTAATGAATAATAATACTGGAAAAACAATATGGGAACATATTTTCAAAATTTAATAAAAATACTTTTAAATAACAAAAAAAAATCAACTATAAACTAACATTGGAGTCTAAAATTATGAGCATTTTTATTCTGTAATTTATCAAGTATTGACATGAATACTTCAATGTGTTACTCTAATGGGGGAATTTTGTATATGATTTACCAAAGCTACATGGAATCATTTGCGTATTTCCTTCATAAAGCTTACCTCAACAAAGTTCCATGGCAGCACTCAGCCATCAGAGACAACCAAACTGGCTCCCTCAAGTTTGGCATGGTAGTTAAGTTGCCATATATTTTGTTGATTCCAGTGGAATTTCATCATTTGTCTTACCTCGTTTTCGACCTTTAGTACATTATCCGAGCAACCGGGAAGTGACCTTATGCTGTTCAATGTTGCCATAGACGATTAAGATTATTAGAATTCCGAAAAGGAGTTTCATCCCATACCAGGTTTTCCCCAATATCCCTCATCACCACATGAGCAGACTCCATCCTTGAAATGGTGATACTCCTCGACATCCCTTACCGATATTTCTCTACGTACTATTGTTGAGATGAACTTTACCATGTTGTGACAGCTATGGCACATGTACAAGTTTTTTGTCACCCAGATAGGCATCCCCGGGGCAGTATTGATCAGCCCGAATGCAATGGCCTGCCTTTCACTATGCCCACAAAAAATGTCAGCTCTGGAAGATTCAACCTCACTTGTGAAACTGCTCTTCAAATCGCCGAAACCAGTTTCCTTCATCTTGCTGTAGAATCCATCCAGAACTCCATTAATTTCCTTTGACTGAGCATGAAAATTATCACCGCTGAGGAAAGCGTGAACTTTTCCCTTTATTTCCACCCAACTGCAGCCAGGATCTACGGATAGTCCTCTCTCTCTCATCAGTGATCTAACTTTTGAGACGTTGTCCCAGTTACCGCATTGAGCATATAGATTGCAAAGAAGAATATAATAACCAACACTTTTATCGTCCTTTTCTAATACACGTGTCGCTGCAAGTTCTCCAAGCTCAACATTTCTGTGAATTTTGCAAGCATTTAACAAGGCTCCCCATATGGCTGCATCTGGCCTAATTGGCATGTCTTGTATAAAATCATAAGCATCGTCTAATTGCCCAGCACGGCCAAGTATATCGACCACACACGCGTAATGTTTCAGGTTAGGAGTCAGATTATACTTGTTTTTCATTATACTGAAGTACTCCAACCCTTCCGTAACCATACCTGACCTGCTGCAAGCACATAATATAGAAGTAAAGGTAATCTCATCTGGATTTATCTCTAACTCAAGCATCTTGTCGAATAGCTCAACAGCAAGCTTGCCTTGTCCCTGCTGGGCATAACCAGTTAGCAGTATATTCCACGCTGTGACGTCTTTCTTTTGAGAGTTAAATTGGTTTAGTGCAGGCACCTTCCTCCCACATCTTACATACATGTCTAGAATAGCATTTGGTAAAAAGCCATCAAACCCAACACCAGTACGTAGAGCATGTGCATGAATCTCTTTTCCACGCATTAGAGCACCTATTCTAGCACATGCCGATAGAACCGAAATCAGAGTTACAGAATTCGGTTTCATTGATTCCTTCATCTGACGGAAGAATAACAGGGCCTCAAAACTTCTATTGTTAATCCGTAGCCCGAGGATAAGTGAAGTCCAAGTTACGACATTCTTTCCTGAGATATTGCGGAATACTTTCAAGGCCTTGTCGACGCATTTACACTTTGAGTACATATCAATAAGAGAATTTGAGACTATGACATGTGATATAAGGCCAGTCTTGATGGCAATCTCATGAAGCCTTATACCCAAATCCAAATGGCCTAAACAAGCACAAGCAGATAAGACACAAACTAAAGCAATCTCATCCAGCAGTATGCCCTCTAACTCCATCATTTTATAAGTTTCCACAGCCTTAAAAGGTAGCTTGTGACTGTCATAGCTTGCTATCATTGCCGTCCACGATACGATGTCTTTTGACTCCATTCGTGAAAAGACTTTCTCTGCTTCCTCCAAATGCCCAAGATTTGAATACATCTCAATCAAAGAATTATTCATTGAAATATCACCTCCAAACTCCGACTTAACTACATATCCATGGATTCCCCTCGCTAATCTCTCGTTATCGAGAAGCTTAAATGCAGATGCTACACTAGTCATGGTTATCAAATCCGGATCAACTGAAAGTTCACGCATCATGAAAAACAATCTCAATCCTTCCAATCCCCCTCCATTTTCAAAGTAACCCGAAATCATTGCATTCCACGAAATTCGATCTCTCTTTGGCATTTTATCAAACAGTATCCTTGCATTACTTATGTCACCGCATTTCACATACATAGTGATTAAAGCATTGCCTACATCTACATCCGACTCAAATCCAAATCTTATGACATGCGCATGAATCTCCTTGCCTCTAGCTATATCAGAAACACCACCACAAGTTCTCAAAACAGAGGGAAAAGTATATACATCAGGTCTAATTTCAGCCCACAACATTCTATGATACAAATTCAAAGCCTCATCAAAACACGCCGCTTTAGCATACCCACCCACCAATACATTCCAAGAAAACACATTTCTCTCCGACATTTTACCAAACACATACCATGCATCAATTAAATTGCCAAACCTGACGAACATGCTCAACAAAGCATTACCAAGCCGAACGCCCAAACAAGATTTGGAACTCGAAACAACTTCGTAGACTCGAGACCCTTCATCGGGCGCCCTTCTCCATTCACACAGCCTCAACAAAGCAATGTAAGCATCTTCTTCCACCTCAATCCGGAGCTCTAGCATCGATTCCAGACGTTTCATCGCTTGTTCTAAGTTCCCTTGAAGACATAGTTCATGTAATTCTAAGTTCTGGGTTTGGTTGATGGTCGAATTAGAGACCGTGGCGCCAAGGACTGAAATTTCTTGAGTTTTTCTTACCGTCTGCTTGTGGGTTTGCAGATTTTTGGAGAAAGATAAGGTTTTTGGATTGCGGTTGTTGGGGATTTGGGGGTTGGAACGGTCAAGATAGGTGAGAAGAAGAAGAGAGGATTGAGCAAAAACCGCCATGGGGGAAGATACAGAGCATTGTTGTCGGGGGTTTTGAGAGGGGGTTTAACAGTTAAAAAAAGAGGGAATTTTGTGTCTTCGTAGTGGATAACGGTACTTCGAATATTGAACCCATTGATGATTAAAGAGAATTTTGCTGATTTGTTTCCGACTGCCATTGATTATCGCAAGCTTTAAGCTTTATGTAATTCCAAATTTTTTGTTCTAAAATATCTCAAACGGAAGAAAATGGAAATTTCATAAAATTGAGAAATATCTTTCCTCACCCTTTTGTTTCTTACTTTTGCTAATCGCCTTTTAAACTTAAGTTGAAATGCATTTATTATGAATAATTTATATCTATTTATAGATATTTTAAATGGGTCTAGTCGTAAACTTTTGAATCTCAAGATATAAAAAGACGATAATAAAGTATAAAATTGATCATTTTAGTCGTAAAATTCATAAACTTCTCGAGCTAAACAAGGACGGGAGTTCTCGACTCAACTTCCTCAACTCCTTCGTCGGTTGTGAAATGAGACAACTAATTATTTTCATATTGTGGTTTTGATCCTTCATTCATTATTATGTATCATCACTTTACTTTTTTTTTTTTTTTGTATATATCTGATACGTAAACTTTAGGTTAAATTATAAATTCAATCCTTGAATTTTGAGCTTTATGTCTATTAATTTGTCCTTAGACTTCTCATAATAAGTTGTTATCTTTTTTAATTTTGTATCTAATAGGTCTCTAAACTTTTAATTACATGTTTAATAGATAAAAATTCAAAACAAAAATAATAAGTTAATTGATTTTTTAGTATACATTTTAATTTTATATTCATAAAACCCTCCATTTTCAAATTTGTCTCCTAAATATGTGAGTTTTAAAACATACTATGTCGGAGACTAAATAGACAAAACCCTTAAAATTTGAAATCTAAATGATTAAGTGATTTTACATAGTTGAGTGGAGTCAAATTTATGCCAAAGGAGTACCTATGTTTTAGAGGGTTGAGAAGATAGATAAAGGTAGATTTGTTGATATCTTCATATGCATCGCCGCTCTCGTGAGACGAGGTGTGGTGTGGTGCTTGTTAAATATTTATTTTATTTTTAATTAATACGATTATTTTCAAAAGTCCTTTGAGGCATTGAAACTTTGAACGCGTTGAAGTGAGGCGATGAGATAGCATTGAGATGCAATTTTTTTAGGCGTCATTGAACGCATAGAGGCGTTACGCTTTGACATGATTGTTAAAGCGTTACAATCGTTGAGGCGTTAAAGATCTCATCCATTAATACTCCTATGACCGTCGAGGCGTTACGAAACCTATCACTATAAAAAGTCCTCTTTCTCGTCTCATTTTGATCCATCCAAAATCATATCCTTTTACAAAACTCTCTCAAAAAAACTTCTTCTCTCATTTTAGTTTTTAGGCAAAGTCATTCAAAAGTGTTGGTTTTTCGATCAGTCTCGTGCAGCTCCTATCGAGTATTTTAGTTGTTTTATCTTGAAAATGACGTGGCAATCTATAACTATTTGCACTTCGAGCAGAGTCGCAAAACCTATTAAAGAAAGTATGGTCGACGACTCAGGCTTCATTTAATAAGTTTCTGTTTTGCAGTTAGGTGTTTAGTCCTCGCCTCCACTAATCTAGGCATTCAGCTTAGGTGTCCACCAACCAAGCGTTCTTCAGTCTAGGCATCCTTAATCCAAACGACCAACTAACTAGGCGACCAAGTTTAAGCATCTTTTAATCTAGGTCTCCAAATATCCAGACACCTAATTGTTAGTTACAGTATCTTATTTACAACATTATCCAGTTTCAACATAATATTTCTACGGTGTTTTTTTTTTTTTTTTGTTGAAGGTTTTGCAATTATTTTTTAATTGCGGAGTGATTGGAGTCCGAAAATCAAAGGACTGACTTTTATAAAGAGAATTGATACATTATCTTAGCTATGAATGTCCAAATTACACCACTTATTAAAAATAAAAATAAAAAAGTAATTAAATTTTCCGAAAATGAATAAGAAAAAAAGGTTAAATATTTACCATTATATATTTATATATATTATATATATATATTGGAGAAAGGTATTATATAGAATTAGAATGAAGTAATTTTACATTAAAAAAATAATAATGCATAAAAACAGAAAGTCAAAGTTAGCTTAGAAATAATCATTAGATACATAATTAGAGAAAAGAAAAACATTTTTCAAGACACAGATTTCCTCCATGTCTTAGTTGGCGTCCTACGTTTGACCAACTTAGTTTTAATGTCCACCGGCGTCTGCCTCCCAAGACCTTCCTCCTCCGCTTCTCCGCCGCCACCTCCACCGTCATCAAGCTTCTCCAAATCCCCAACATTATTCTTAAAACCAAATTTCCTCCATTTGAAAAAACTCCCTCTCTTTTTCTCGGACAGCCTCTCCATTTGGGCTTGCATTAAATTGCACTGATTTTGCAGCCTCACAACCGTGTCTTTTAGCCTCTTGATTTCCATTTGTTGGGCTGTGATTTCTCTCTTCGACTGACACCTCGTTGGTAGGTGGTCGAGGGCAGCGGAGGGGCTACGTCCTCCTCCACCACCGATCGACCCACTCCAGTCGAGATGACGGTAGTTGAGCTTAGTCTGCTCCGAGAAAAGGACTTGGATTACAGCTCGGACGGGGAGACGCTCGTTTTGGGCTGCATGGAGTGAGGCTTCTGTTGAGAGCTTGCGACTGTCCATCAGTTTGCATATACTCTTTCTTTCTTGCTTTGATACATTTGGATGTGCCTAAAACCACCACCACCCCCCCCCCCCCCACACACACACCATAATATGTATTATTATTATTCATTACTTGTTTAATTAACATACATAAATTAAACCCAATTCCTTACTCTTAACCAAAAATTAATCATCTAAACCACAATTTAGGGTGAGGAGTTTAATTTTTTACTAAAAAAATAAAAAATAAAAAGGGAAAATAACAACTGAAGTGTTTAGGTTTTGTCTTGAATGGGCAGTAAAGTAATATTGAGAGAGCAATGATTAATGAGACAAACACAAAATTCCATTCGGATGTGTGGAACCAACATCCTCTCTTCACCTCCTCAACTTTCCATTAGATAACAATTCTTTTTTTTCTTTTTTTTTTTTCTTTTTCTACCACTTTTATTCTAAAAATATAATTTATTATGAGATTTTTCTTTATTTTGTCCCAATTAAGTTTCTATTTACTTGTTACATTTCAATATATATATATATATATTTTCAATCCTAAATTTTGAACTTATTTCTATTTACTTCTTAACTTTTTGTAAAGCTTATATTTTTAATTTTGAGTTGTGAATTTTTTTTTATTTTGTTTAGATTTTGATATCTTACATCTTTTGCACATTAACTTTTCGTCAGTTGATTTAAAATAACTATTAAGTAACATTTTTAAATTAATTTTAATATCAATGAAAAAGAATGATGAAAACTAATAAAGAATATTTCGTGACAAATTTTGAAACCTAAACCATCGATGGAAACAAAAATTAATACTTAAAAATTAAAAATACAATATTTTAAAAGTTAAGAATCAAATAAAGATTCAGATAGAACTCAAGGGTAAGTGTCACATTTTGAAATTTATGAACTAAAAATCAAAATTCACGAAAATCAAAAAGACATTTTCTTTCATTTCTATCTTTTTCGTTTATTTGTTTGTTTTAATTAAATTACAACTTTAGACTCTAAAAATCTTTTATATAATTTTTAAACTTTTAAAACTACAAATTTAGCTGATGTAAAATACATCAAATTAAAAGTTTGAAAATGTTATTACACTTTTAAAAGTTTAGTGATTAAATAAATAAAAACTCAAAAGTTTATGATAATTTAACTTTACTTTTTAAAATCTTTAAAAGGATAACTTATATGATTTTCCTTAGCCATGTTTCAAATAAGAGGGTTTGATTCTTTAAAAAGAAAGGAAAATAATTTAAGAATCTATCTATTTTGGATAATTTATTTTCCATAAAGTCATTTTAGTTCGCACGCACCCTTATTTTTTAAAAAAAAAAGAAAAAACAATTATTACAAACTCACGAAAATATTTTAATACAAAATTAAAATATCTTTTCAATAAAATTAGATAAAATTATAAATTTAGTCCTTAGAATTAAAATTAAAAAAAAAAAAAACAAAAGTTGTTATAATCTTTTTTTTTTTTTTTGTTAAGTAAAAAAAATATCATAAAATTAGTAGGTTTAATAAAATGTTTATAAATAGTTCAAACACCAAAAACAATAATAATGTGTTTAAAAAATTAAAATAAAAAAAATTATTTACAAAATATAAAGAAAATAAGCTTAAATGGGTTATAGAAAATTAAATTACAAAATTGTTTTAAGTAATATTGTGATTGAAAAAGGATAAAAATGAAAAGAAAGAAAAACGAAGGGACCACATGCAAAAATGAAAAGAGCATGCAAAAGGAGAAGAGAAAGATTCGTTACTTTGAGATAAGTATCGATGGCTCTGTATAGTCCATCATCGGAGGCTCGAGCATGGTTGGGCAAAGCACCGGCGAGCTCCACAAACTCCGTCAATCCCAAATTAGAATCCATGGCCGCCTCCGCCAGATAACAATCCACCAATTTCGCCACCTTAACCAAGGCGGCGCCACTCCTAACTCCACCGCCGTCTTCCAAGCTCACAAACCTCTTCACAAGTCTAATCACTAATTCCACATCTAAAACCGTTCCACACGTGTGACTAAACGACGGAATCATGACTTCCTTCAACGACGCTTGATCCAATTGCCACGTAATCCTCTTCTCCAACTCCGCCTTATACGGCGCCTCCACTCCC
Organism: Cucumis cinereus; assembly: GCA_037974625.1. Taxonomy (NCBI): domain Eukaryota; kingdom Viridiplantae; phylum Streptophyta; class Magnoliopsida; order Cucurbitales; family Cucurbitaceae; genus Cucumis; species Cucumis cinereus. Next base: position 15,660,401 of record JBBPDJ010000001.1, on the reverse strand, counting down.
ACCATATTAGCCGTCCGAAGTAACCTCAACAAAAAATTACACGGAATCAAATCCTTCTCCGGTGGCAAAACTCCAACCAACGTCTCAACGAAGAATCTCTTCTTCATCCATGAATTGGTCACACTCTCAGGCGATTCCTGAAAAGTATTGTTCGTCAAAATAACTCCATTCCGTTGATGATTGTTGAGAGGGTCATGGGAGAGATCTGGAAGCCATTTTGAAGCGTAATGTGTAATAACAGAGCCGATTAAATCGGTACGAACGCCTTTGGCTTTGATTCCGGCTAGGGTTTTGACGAAGTAATCGATGTCGAGGATGGTGGAGTCGTCGAACCAATAAGATTGATCGGAAATATTGTAATTATTATCACCAAATTGAGGGACAGGGGAGATTTTTCCGGAATTGTGGGGCGGAGATTGGTGATTGTTCATGATTTTTGGAGTGGGGAATTAGGGGATTTAGGGAGAACAGAGTTTAAGCAGAGGAGGTGATAGGAGAAGACAAAGATTATAAATGCAAAAAAAGAAAAAGGTATGATTATAATTTGGACAGATGATGGGATTTTAAATTTATACCTTCACTTTGTATGTACCCAAATGTTGTATTATTACACTGTACCGCCACCATTTGAAAATGACTAGGAATGGGTTTTATTATTATTATTTTTATTTATTATTTATATATTATTCTCTTATTTTAATGTGTGTGTGTGTGTGTGAGATTTGGAATTGTGGTTGTTGAAGGGGAATATTTGAAGTGGACTTGTGTGTGTGTGTGACTTTGAATTGTGTTGTTATCCACTTTTTTTTTTTTTATGTTTTTTTAAAAATTTGAACCATTTATTCAAATAATATAATCCCACAATTAAATATCATAAAACAAGAAATTAGCTACAATTCGCTAGACGACAACAACAGTGACATCAGATAAAAATACCTTTTCGTATACAACAAAATGAATCAATTTATTTAAAAATAGTTCGAGTATTTTATTAATTAAAATAATTTCTAATTAAAAGAAAAACAGAAAATGGAAAAGAAAAAAAAAATTGGTGTTTTTTAAGATTTGATACATGTGATGGTGTGTGACGCGAATGGATCTACGATGATGTAATGGTGGGGCAAGCAATGAGAGGCGTTGATATGGAATAGAATGTAGGGAAATAGGTGTGGGGAATGATGCAGGGGATAAAATCCGGAGCATCGTACGATACCAACATGTGAAGCAGAAGCAGAGGATTATTACAATTTAGCCACAAAATGAAAGGTCGGAATCAACATTGGGTTTTGTTATTTTGCCATTTCCTCCATATATGAGGTTTGCATTTCCAACTTGCGAGAATGTTTTTTTCTTTTTCTTTTCTCCATTAAAAATTTAAAATAAAGTATTTATTTCGTCTCTCTACTTTGAAATCTATAACGATGAAAATTATCATTAAATTTACGTGCCAACTTTATAGTTTATATATACATTTTAATTTACGATCGTGTTATCTTCGTAAGATTGGTACGCGCATGTGGGTCATTCCAACTATAAACTCTATCACTAATAAACTATAAGAGCTGTATCTAAATTTTGTTACATCTATGCATTATTTTGCATTCTATCGTATCTTTTCTATATTTGGATTGGTTGCTTTTTGTAATATCCACTATCTTTTGGGCTTGAATACTACAAGTACCAAGGACTTAGAAGCCCACTTAAAGTTGGGCCTATTGGGTCAGCTGAGCCCAAACTCCAAATATCTCTTTCACTTGTTTGCTACTAATATGGTTGAAATTTTCAAACAAAAAATAATAATTTCACACAATTTTTTTTTTAATCAACAAAAAAGACAATTTCCAATTTCCGTTATTGCGTGCTACACACAACAATCGTCCCGATCATAGTCAAACACATGATTAAGGACGTTGATTAGTACCAATAATGCATTTAATTATCACCAAGGAATTTAAATGCTATTAATTTAACAATTTCCTAATTTCCCCTCTTTCCTATAATAATATTATTTCCCATTTTGTCAATTCACCCTACTACTATTTTATTTCAATTAAAAATATAATAAATGTTCCACACTAATGACTGATATCACTAATGACTGATATCAATGTGCTTAACTTAGAGAATTGAATCGACTCTTTTTTATAATTCGATGCTAATGTACTGTTTATTTTACTTTTAAGAATCACGATACATAATCGTCGTGATTTACTGTTAAAACATACTATTGATAGCATTTAATCACGTAATTCATATTAAGTCTAATAATAAAATACTTTATCTTATAAGAAATGATTAATCCAACTAGGCAACTTGGTACAAAAATAGATATTAGAATTGGTCAATGCATCCTTCATTATGAGTTTTTTTTTTTTTTCCTTTTCCTTTTCGGTGGGAGCAAACTTATCGTCAAAAATTGATTTAGTCGTGACAATTTTAAATATTATTAATTATATATAGTTTTGCAAATCTAACCGATTATGAATTGATGTTCTCTTATTTAATACAAGTCCATTCAAACTTTACCATAATATAATTTGACACACATGAAATTCTATCAACAATATGAGTCTATTAGTGATATGCTTCAATTACTAATAAATTTATAATGTGACAGTCGATTAGTGATAGTCTTCAATCATTTTAACGAGTGTGTTTTCTCATTGGATATGATGGACTTTTTAGATTTTTTACGTGATGAATGAATCATTTTGTTGTCTTCGCAAACAGTTAAATTTAATCTTGCTTATTATTTTCTTTTTTTTGGTTATATATGCAACCAGCCATACGACATATATACTCATCTAAACAACGACCCTACACGAGAAATTTTAATTGAAAAATGATAATTATAACCTATGTACTTTTTACCGTTGAACTATACTCATGTCATATTATTAAGTTAATAAGTTTTTTTTATATGTTATATTGATCTACTTTTCGTCTAAAAATAAAAGATCAAAATATAATATTCATTTTATTGTGCATTGTGTAGATTATAAAGAACTAATTGTGTTTTATTAAAACAAATTTAAAAAAATGAAATTTGAAAATCGATCACATTTTTTTTTTTAAAAAAAAAAGATGGAAATAAATTAAAAATATAATGGCGGTAGGTGAGGTGGCCGTTTGGCAAAATACAAAATTCAAGATTTAACGGCTAAATAGCCAAAATTGACCTATCTTCAATTCAAATATTAAATTCACCATTAATGTTAAACATATTTAAGACTCCCTTTAATCACACACGTTTATTTTATTTATAAATTATTTTAATTTTAAGTTTTATTAACCTTTTTAGTACAATTAGATATTCGAACTTTCCATCTTTATGATGAAATATTAGATTAATCATCCATTTTAATTTAAATTTTACTTTCTGGTAATTTTTTGATTGGACATAATTAATTTAATTAAAATGAACTTGAAACTAAGGATCTATATATGATTAGGATGAAGCTTGTGGGTGCAACTAAGTGAAGGTCTGAATCGACTAATGTTGAAGAATTATTTTTTTCTATTTAAAAAAAAAAATGTTACATTTCTTTAATTTCTTTACTCAAATCCTCACACTTTCATTTCAATAATAATAATGCATTTTTTGTGCTTGATATTTGAATTTGGTTTCTATTTATGTTTGAAATTTTAAAAGTCTTTAAAATTAGGATTTATTTTTTTAATTCATCTTTGAATTTTGAAATTAATTTATAAATAATAAATATAATAGATCATAAGTACTAGTAGATATATGACTTAGACAAATAAAATATGTTGACTAAGACTTTATTCCTTTGTATTTTTTTTAATGGGCAATAAGTGTCATTTGCTCTTGTTTATTATACTTTAAGGACATTTAGAAACCAATTTAAATTTATAGGATTAATTAAAAATAAAATTTAAATTTTAAAAACCAAATAAACATGTCCTTTTTTAAATCTCGATGATCAAATAAAAACTAAGTTTAAATCTCACGAAAACCAAAAACATATTTTAACAATTAAATCCCTAAAAACTACTCAAACTTAGATTCTCAACTAATACTTCTTTTTAAAAATTGTCCACACATTAGTTCTAATCGTCTATTTTATTTTATCCGACGTTTGAACAAGTCCACACACATATGATATCTAAATTCACTAATCACTCATAACAGTTTAGAAGATTGATTTAAAACAATGATTATGTTTAACATCATAGGATATTTTCTGAACTAAGTTCGAAGAAAAGAATGTCAATTGGTACAGTTATGAAAACCCAAAATTTAAATCGATGCAGTATCGACCGGGGATAAATTTGGAATTTGAGAGTGGTAAAAGAGAGAGGCAAGAGGAAAAGGTTAGAAAATATGACAAAATGTGGGACCATATTTTTGGTACTAAAATTATGCAAAAACTTCAACACAACATATGCATACACCAACTTGCCTGCCATTTCTATCCTTTTCCCAACCCTACCACCAAACTACTATTCATCTCTATCTCATCTTTTAAAAGCATACTCGAACTTGAAAAAGGATTCGTCGTCGTGCATTCTATATCACTGGCAGATACATCTTGGTTTTTATATTTCTATAATCGAATTATATTATATCGTCGACGTTGTATGACAATTTTGTTATAGATCGCATCCTCTCGCTACTTTAGAGTTGACATAAATATGTATTTTAATACAATTTTAGCAGAGCTTTAAAACTCAAACAATATTGAACTATTTTGCTCGGGTTAGGTTAATTATGAGCCTTGTAATGTATCATTAAGCTTATTCTATTTGAATGTACTATATAAAGGTTTTATAGACATGTTGGTGATGATTTTGATTATTAGTCGTGTATTAATTATGATGTTCGTTAGGAACGTGACTAGTAATCTATCAATTATACATCCATACTCAGTTAAAGTGTGTTCGGTTTAGTAATAATTAACATGCACTCACTTTTTCTTTGAAAACGAGGTTTAACCCTTCATCTTCGTAATTATTATGGTCGAAAAAACAAATTCCTAACAATTATAGACCTTAACTTATTCAATAAACGAGAAATAACAACATGAGAATGTATAGTAGTACGACTTGAACTCAATACTAATTGATAAGAGAGTAAAATGCAAAAACCACAAATGAAGTATGACGATAGTTGCAATTACACATTCAAACTTAAACAAGTGTTAAAATTAGACCCTCAGACTCATATGCAATTGTTACAATGTCAACAATATTATGTATGTTTAAAAATCCAAATTTAACACTTATAAATTTAAGGGTTTAAATATAATCGTAGCTATCACCGTATTTTAGGAGCGACTTTTCAAGTTAGCTTTCAAGAATCTCTTACGTCAATGAATAAGTTGGATGGTAGAAAAACGAGAAAGAGAATCGGATTCCATTTTCCCAAACAAAAGGGTTGTAAGAAGAGAACAATATGGCATTGTGTTAGGGGAGAATAGATTTGGGAGAAGGAATCAAATTAGTTGAATTTTGGGGAATTAATAGACATGAAGGTCCCATATGTTATCAACGGCTCATAGTTGATGATATGAAATGGATAAAAAGTTGGTAGCTTTTGATGGAAACACTTTTGTCTATTTCTTTGGTATATAGTGAATATCATATCATAATAGGGTTAATTTCAAATCGTATCTCTTCTTTTTTTCAAAATATTATCTATAAAAAAATTCAAAAAAACAGTTATAGAGTTAATCGAGCTGTCAAAACAGAATTGTTGATCGTTTAACAACAAACTTCAATTGATTGTTGGTGAAATTTGAGTTTATTGTCACAGCAACAACTCACCGTTGTTATTACTATTAATTTGATATTAAATTGCAACTTTAGCCCTTTCATTCTTTTAAAATAAATTACAAATTTAAACTCTAAATTAGAATTTGATCACATAGTAAATCATAATTTAAGATTTTTAACTATAGGTAAAAAGAAAATAAATATATAATTAATTAATTAAACCATGTGGGAAGTAGGTATTATGGGACAAAACAAAGGGTATTTTAATTAATTTTAAAAAAAACAGCCGCTTATGGAGTGGCGCCATGACCGGCATCCCAATAACAATGATCATAGTCAAAATTGAATTAATTCGACTTTGACTAATATTTATTAATTACCTAATTAATTTATAATCCCTACCTTAATTATTATTATTATTATAATAGTTGTTTTTTTTCTTCCAATAATTCAGAAAACTCAATCCTTTTGTCAGAAATTAAATCTGATATATCAGATTTCAGTCCCCTTTGTGAATCTTGCTTTGAAATTTTGTCTATTTCCTTGGAATTTGGTCTTTCACATTTTCTTTTCAATATAATTAATTACCATTAGTCAATAATTAATTACATTTCTAAAAAGTATATTAATCATTCTTCATTTAGATAATTTAATTTATTTTCATTCTTAAGTTTTTGAGTCAATCGATAATGAAATATAGTATAAGATCAGTGTGGTGTATGTCCTCTTTTCAAACCTCTACATTATTGTCTCTTCAATTAATACTTATTTCTACTTGTTGGACATTCTTCATATTTGAAACCTTAAATTTGTCTTCATGCATCAACTCAAGCTTTTAAATCAATCAGTGATTTAAGACATCGTGAAGCATTCAAATTAACGCAGTACTCAAACCCAAATCATATATTAAAAAAATATATTCAAATATAACTCTAAAATAATTAAAAATAAAGCATAGAATGTTAAAATTTGTAGAGTAAAATATGAAATTACCACCCCCACACGTATATACATCACAAAATATTCCGCTAACCACAAATATTTTTTATGCCAATTCTGCAAATTATTTCAAAATCTTGGAAGTTCGAACCTCTGTTTTTCTATTTCAAATTTGATTTCTATTTTTGTTTTTTTAAATTTCAAAATGTTACTATTTAAGTATTTATGATCCTTAAATTTTGAATTTTGTTTCAATTTAATTCTTAAGTTTTAAAATGTTACAGTTTTACCCTTGAATTTAAGGTTCCTAGTATTTTTAACCTTAAATTTAGTAATTAATTATAAATAATTATAATGTGAGATTTTGATTTTAATAACAAAGAAAGAAAAATAGTGAACTTTAATTAATTACAATTCTTATAACTTGTTTTAATTAATAAATAGACATTAACCCCCAAAATCTAGAACGAGCATTTAGTTAAAATTAAAACTAAAAAGTGCAAATGACGAAATTTAATAGTAACATTATAAAATTTATAGCTACATAATTTTTTTTTATTAAAAAAAGCAATAAAAAATGAGACAAAAACCTGGAGACCAAAAAAGAAAAAGAAAAAGAAGTATATTTTGTGTAAAGTAAAAATACAAAAAGGTAAATATAGTAAGAAAGGTAAAAAGGTAAAAAGGTAAAAAGGTAATTCCCTTATTGGGTACTTAAAAAGTAATGATGAGCAATGTAACGCATGCCCATTGCAAAGGACAGAAAGTGGAATTAAAGAAAATAAAAGGTAGAGTCTATATGGAACAGTAGATTACATGTTTTAATCTGACAATGGCAAATACCGTACCTACCCCCATCCCTTTCATTTTCCTTTTCCCTTCTCAAATACCAACTTTGTCCTTTCATATCTATTCCAATTTACACTACACCCTTACATAAGATTCATCATACCCTAATCAAACTAAGCATAATATAACAAACTTGTTAAATTTGGCATAATTATAAATAATGATTTACAATTTCTATAACGAATAGGTTGTTTGTTCCCACTTGGGTCTCGTCTGTATGTGGGTGCTTCATGGCCTTAGCCTTTGCCTTGTTTCTCTCTAGTATGATCTCGATTTTTTATCTCCTCCGAATTAGCTTGCTTAAGAGACCCTAACATTAGTGTGATACTGAGTTTACTGCATTTTGATGTTTAAACGTATATAAGGAGAGACTAATTCAACTTATCAGTAGAAAAAAAAATGTAAGGTTGGATCTCTCATTTGGAGTATGTAAGTTTGTTCTATGATAAACGATTACAGCTATATTTGATGGCAAGGGTGTCATGGAAGTTTGGTTGCAAGGTGACAGTTTGACAAAATATATATATTTTTAAAATACTATTTTTTATAAGTAATAATTCATTTTTAAAAATCAGTTCCAAAGATGTTTTTAGTGATTCAAACTCAATTTTTAACCCTAAAAATTAAATTTAAAAATACAAAATCAAATATTAAATTAATTTTGAATGATTAAAATTGTTTTGAAGTGATATTTTAAATTTATAACAATATTTGATGTTTAAAAAATCGTAATAATATTGGTGTTTGTGTGTATTTTGAAAAAGAAAAAAAGGGGGAGTGGGAGGCGTAGCTGGCAAAAGGGGTTAATTGGGAGAATGGGGAGGCGAGAATGAGATAGGGAAAATCTTCCAAATGGGAGAAAAAGGGGGAATAATAACATAAACACGTGGACCCCACCAAGGACAGGCTGTACATGAATTTCCACGTGGTACCCTCAATTACAAAAATAACCCCTAAACCAACCCAATTACTGGGCCCCACTTCCTGACTCTCTGCCTTCTGTCCCTCCCATTGTAACCTGACCATACTCACTCACTCACTCACTCCGCTATCTTTCTTTCATTTTTCATTTTTCTTTTTAAATAAATAAATTTAAAAAAAAATGCGCAATGCAAATGCAAGATGACAGGTTAAAATTTTTAAACAGTAAAATAAAATAAAATAAAATAAATATTATAAATGGAAATTGATTTAAAAAATAAATTAAAATTTTTAAAATTTTCCGACAATAATCTCCGAATCAAACCCTCAAACGTTTAACTGTCGTGTTCTCGGGGATCTCGCTCGCCTGCTTCCCCGCTTCCCTTTCTCCGCCCCACTTTCATTTATTATTATTATTATTATTATTTTTTAAATATATATATATCTTATTTTTATTCTCATATATTTTCCACATTTGTCTATTTATTATGTTCTTATATTTTTCAATTTTTGTCTATTTTAATTATGTTCTTTCTTTTCCAATTCCACTACATGCAAAATGTTGAATTTCTTAACTTTTGTGGATGCAATCACCCTTCCTTATGGAATTTTAAAGGTTGTGTTCATTCTAATTTTGTTAAAATAAAACATTATGAACAACTTATAATTGTTTTAATTAAATTTCTTATTTGTCGTTAGTTAATTAATTTAGACGATTTTATTAAGATTAACTTTAAAAACATTCGATGTTTTGGATTGTGTAAATGTTGAATTAACAAAATTGATGTGTAGACGAGTTTTAAAGGAAATTCTAATGGGGAGTCCAATTTGATTCCTAGAGGGTTTGATTGATAGAGTTGTAAATTTTATTCGGTGCTTATTCAGATGGAATAAAATGAATACCGTAGATTGATACTTGTAAAAAAGTTTGTGAATTAAATAATGTTGTATTTACAATGTCGCAAATCTCGACTAAAACTATCTCATTTTAACTGAGCGAAAAAGTATAAAAACAAATATTTTGATAGTATAAGGATAAATTGAACACAATTTTAATTTTTTATGTAATACCGTCTTGCTTTCCATTTTTCTAAATAATTTAGTATTTAAAATGTAGTTGTTAGCAAAATGTTTCTAATAAAAAAACAAAAACAAAAAACTACAAAGTACATTTTTATTTTCCAAAATACAATTATATAACAATGTTTCATTTCTTAAACACCGTGAATTTGAAGATATATATTTTACTCGATAAGGTAAAAAATGAAAACTCAACTTGGAATTGTTTCAAGTTAAATATGTTTCAACCGTATAACCAATGTCTATTGAATAGCGCATTGAAATAGAAAAACATTTAAGTTAGTATCAGATAATAGTCATCGTTATCTTAAAAATTAATATTTTTTTAAAAAAAAACTTTAAACTCTATTTATCAAATTTTTAAAACTAAGTTTGTACGGACCCAAAGACTAACTACTCTCCAATTACTTCACTAACAAGAAGGGGAGCAAACTATCGAAAAAAAATATTTACAAATATAATAAAATATCACACTAGTATCTGAATTAGTAATCTGGCGGATATAAAAGATAAAATTTTACTATATTTATAAACATTGTAGTTTTTGTTCTATTTACAAACAATACATTTATCAAGAAATATTTTGTTTTGTATTTAAAAACAAAAATCAGAGATTAAAAATAAATTTCTAAATTTTTTTTTTCTCATTGAAATTGATTAAAAAATGTAAAAAAAACATTAAAATGAAAAATTTCCCAAAAAATGGAGGCATAATTATTTTAATACATAAAGCATCTTTTTTTTTTAAAAAAAAAATTCTTTTCGTGTATCATCAAATAATTATTTCCTAACAAAACGACTATTTATTGAGCGTTATAAATTCAATTACATTATTAATATTCGTGGGGCCCACTTCCAATTTGTCCCAAAAAATAAGAATTAAAAGCTATTTTAGTAAAATGAAAAAAAGATTATGCCAGCTTTGCAACAGAGTGGGCACTCTATTTATTTATTATTTATTATTATTATTATTATTAGAGATTTTTATTTTTATTTTTTTTCCGGGTACCGTCCTATAGGCTATGACTCATCTCAAAGACTAAATAAATAATTAAACAAATTATAAAATAAAATACTTTAAAATATCATTTTGATTTCTATATTTTAGAATTCTTTCCCTCTTAGTCATTATACTTTCAGTCCATTTTTCGTAAAATTTAGTCCATACTACTAGTTTATTATAGACTTTTGAAAAATTTTTAAAAATAAAAAAATTGACAAAAAATTGATTTTTTTTTCTATGAAGTGTAAATAGTTTTTTTTTCTATTTTTAAAAAAACCCCTAAATTTTTCCAATGATTTTTATTTTTTATTAGCGTTTTCACTATAAATTTTAAAAATATATTCACACATCATGTTTCATGAAAATTATTGTGATTATTTTTATAAAATTAACTTTCGAGATACTAAATTTAAGATCTGCTAAAAGTAAAATAACTAAAATTGAACACTTGAAAATACAAGAACGAAAATTGAACAAATTTTAAAGTTACATAGACTAAAATTATATTTTAACAATTAAAATATATAAAAAAATTACTTTTATCCGTATACTTTTACAAAGTAGCATTAAGTCTAAATTTTGTCTAATCTATTCATTTTCCAAAATCAATTCAAAATTTGATTTTTTTATAAATCATGCCTTTGTTTTTTAAAATTGACTAAGAAGTAGGCCGCTTTCTAAGATATAAATCATGGTAATAAATGAAAAAAGAAATATACTTAATTATTAAAAAATGAATATAAAAACTAAATAATTATCGAATATGGCCTTAATCTTTAGCAACTTAGATACGTTATTTCGATGAAAATCTAATTTTCAAAATTTAATGACTATGTTTTCATAAACAAACATTTTTGTCAATAAGATCATTTTGTAAACCTTGGATTTATAAACCAAGTTGATCCTTAATTTTATCAATTTAGAAGGGTAAGAAAATTCAATAAAATGTTATTTACTCTTGCAAAATAAATTTTGGGGATTAAATTAAATCAACCAATAATAATAATAATAATAATAATAATTAAAAAAGAAAAGAGTACTGTCCTATGATCCCTCACGATGCTTACAAAGATTCCTAATTTTCAAAATATTATTTTAACAATTTTATGTACAAAAAGAAATATAAATAATAATATTATTTTATGTTTATAAATTTAGAGCTTAAAAAATATATAAAGAGAAGGAGAAACTGAAAGAGAGAGAGAGAGAGTTGGAATTCAAAATCGAACATCAATCTGAAAACGCTCACAAAGAAAAAGGAAAAGTTTTTGATTTGAAAGCTCCATTAATCCATCCATCTTCTCTGTAAGAGAAGACCCGAGTTGAAGCCCTAGCCATTGTCCATCTATGGCCTTCTTATTGGCTTTCCCCCAATTTTTTCGGCTTCTTTAAGATTCTAATCTCTACCTCTTTAAGTTGCCGCCGGGAAATGGCCGATAAGCCGCCGCCTGCAGATGGGTTCTTAATTCCTCCGCCGACGGCTAGGGTTTCACTGTGTTCTCGGAATCCCACATAGGTTTGTTGTTGTTGTTCTTGTTGTTGTCCAGTTTTTCGTCTCAGGAGATTTGTCGGATCAATCGGAGGCATTTTTTTTTTGGAGGAATTTAGGGCTGTTGGGTTCGTCTTTTCTTCTTATTTTTTGGAGGGGGTGTCAATCAATTGATGGCGAAGGGTGGGTTTTTTGTTGATAAGATTCGGAGATGTTTGAGGACGTTGTTCTTTATGGTGGCGATGTTGGCGTCACTACTCGTGTCGTCGTTGCCAGTTATTGTGGCCATTGGAGACATGTTGGTGCCTTGTATTTTGATCTCGAGTTTTACATGTGTTAGGTGCTATGGCTTCAAAGAGCATTTGCGTCGATACGCTTTCAAAAGTTCTTTGACTGACATCCCTTTCGTTTCAATGATCAGATCTCTCATTATTATCTGTATGATCCTGCTTCTCTATCATTCTGCTATTTCTGTCAATTTTTTACCTGTATCTCTCATTTTTCATTCAATTTACAATCTGGGTCGTTGAGATATTATGTAAATTAGGGATAATTGTACGTTTATTTGATTATCATCGTCAGGATTTCGGTTTTTTTTCCTCCCTTTGTGGTTAATGTTTCTGATTTTTGATCGCAGGTGTTTATTCAATGTGTGATGGCCCTGCTCTTTCAAATGGTCCTTACCTTGGAACAGTGACTTTATGTTCCTTCATCTCCATTCTTGTTCTTTCTATCAAGGTTTGTGTCTTTACAGTAAACTCCCAATTGGAGGCTGAAGCTTCATCTTCACCCTCAAGGCAGAGACTTCACTTAAAGAAATCATGGGGTATGCCAGTTTTGTTTTTATCTTCAGTAGCCTTTGCCCTCGGCCATACGGTGGTGGCATACAGAACAAGCTGCAGAGCACGTAGAAAGCTTCTATTGCATCGAGTTGACCCCGAAGCGGTAAGTTGAAATCGTTAACTACATAAAGAAAAAGGCATGTTCATTCCCGTTTCATAAATTTCTTGTTGAACCTGTTCTTATAATCATCCTATATGATTTGACAGGCCCTTTCTTGCAAAAGTGTATTCTCTGGCTACCAGAAAGTCCCTCGATCTCCCACTCCTTCTGGATCAAAAACCCCCAAAAGTGACAGTGAAATCAAGTGGAAAGTTTCAGGTAATGCTCGGGATGAGAGTGAACTGCCGGTTAGATTACTTGCTGATATAGATAGTTTGTTCATCATATGTCAAGGCCTTACCATTCATTACAAGATGAGCTTGCCTAGGTCGCCACCAAGGTCGCTGTCCTCTGCTGCATTTCTTGAACCCGGTTTTAGTTGCAACTCTCCAAAGAAGGCCATGGGGAGGCCAGTAGTTGATAGGCATCCATTTACTGTCTTATCAAAAAACCAACACAACATCCATAGGAGCTATAGCAATCAGTTTCACAGTTCGTCTCTCTATGATCCATTATTGGATGGCTCTGCAACGAATTCTCCTGTTCTTTGTGAGGAGATTCCTGTGATAAGTCTGGATGATGTTGAAGAGGAGGAATTGAGCAAATGTAGCTTAGATGGAAACTTAGAGAATAACGGGCAACTTGGTATCGTCTTGGTGCATGGTTTTGGAGGAGGAGTGTTCTCATGGAGACATGTGATGGGGGTGCTTGCAAGGCAGACTGGTTGCAGAGTTGCTGCTTATGATCGGCCTGGTTGGGGATTAACCTCAAGGCTTCGTGCTGAAGACTGGGAAGAAAAAGAATTGTCTAATCCCTACAAACTTGAAATTCAGGTAATTAACCAGCAATTCCTTCTTCTTTTTTTTTTTTTATTTTTTTTTATTTTTATCCCTTTTTTAGTAGAGCTGTTGATTTTGTTTGATTTGGTACTCTGCATGTTTCTTTCTGGTATAGCTGTAGAGCTACTGCTTGTGATTTGGCACTTTTCCTTTGTTTTCTGTCCTTCGACTGTCTGCAACAGTGAAAGAGAAAGGTCCACAATTGAAGTATATTATCTCACATTGTTGTAACGTTGTTTTCCTGTTATTTCTGTCATCAGAATCTAGCCCATTTTGATTTTAGTTTTCTGTTTTGAAAAGTTGGGCTTGTTTTTTTTTGCATTTTCTTTAATATGAATTTCATCTTTTCCTGAAAAGTATTTGAATATTTAGCCAAATCCCAAAAACAAAAACAAAATTTTAAAGTAAACTACTTTATTGTGTAGTTTTCAAGATCTGAATTAGGTTTTGAAAATATTTTGAAGTAGACAGCAAAACAAAGAAAGTAATGGTCATAAACTAATTTTAAGAAACAAAAGGTCTTAAAATCTCATTTTAGCTCATGAAATTTCATACCATAATCCGCAACACTTATTGTTCATTAATCATATTAATCAAGAACCCAATTCATTTGGAATCCAACCGATCATTGTGCCTAGACATTTAGTGACGAGTAAATGAACAAAGATGGTGTTAGTGCCAGCTTTTTATGGAGCAAAGTTTGTTGGCTTGATTGGAATATTAATGAATGGTTTTTTCAGGTGGAGCTACTGCTTGCATTTTGCTCAGAAATGGGGTTTTCTTCAGTGGTGTTAGTGGGTCACGATGATGGAGGACTGCTTGCTCTCAAGGCTGCGCAAAGGCTTCAAGAATCACCAATAAACTCATTCAATGTAAGTGTAAGATTTCTTGGTGGGGTTTCTATCAAAGAAGTAAATTAAGTGTTGGAGGGTCTGTTGCTTTGTTCTTGTTGGCTTTTGTGAATCGGAATTGTGATATTATGCAGGTTTCAATTAAAGGAGTAGTATTGCTGAGTGTGAGCTTATCAAGAGAAGTGGTTCCTGGGTTTGCAAGAATTTTGCTAAGAACATCACTGGGTAAGAAGCACCTGGTTCGGCCTCTGCTCCGCACCGAGATAACTCAAGTCGTGAACCGACGTGCTTGGTATGATGCTACCAAGCTAACAACTGAGGTTTTAAATCTCTACAAGGTAACATCACGACAAAACCGTTGCACCTTCATTTGTTTTTCATTAGTGGTTGTAGATTTTCTTTCTTCTTACCTTTTCATTGCTTTAGTTTTATTATGTGAACTAAATTCTGGGAATGTTCATCCTTCCTAATCCTTTCATAACCGCTAATATGGTATGTTACTGGTTCTGGATGGAAACAGAAGGCGTTGTGTGTGGAAGGGTGGGATGAAGCGTTGCATGAGATAGCGAGATTATCATACGAGACCGTACTTTCTCCTCAAAATGCTGAAGCTTTGTTGAAGTCTCTTGAAGAGATGCCTGTGCTAGTGGTAGGCGGTGTCGAGGATGCTCTCGTCTCTCTCAAATCTTCTCAAGTTATGGCTTCCAAACTCCCTAATTCGGTACATCTCACTCTCAACATTCTGTACTCTTTTATTTTCATTTCATCGAATCCATAAATATTAACAACGATGAGATTGTTATTACAATGCAGCGATTGATAACGATATCAGGATGCGGACATCTTCCACACGAGGAATGCCCCAGCGCCTTACTTGCTGCACTCTCACCCTTCATCACCAAAATTCTTTTGCAAAAACCTCATTCCCACACCCCTCAGTAGGAACACACACAATACCCACCATCGTTTTTAGGTTTAGCAAAAAAAAAAAAAAAAAGGATACAAACACCCTTTCTTTTCTTCCCCTTATTTAAGAATGTCATTCACCCAGAAGAAAATTGGCAAAAAGGTCATTTCCTTGGGTGACAGTCTTTGAGGCCCCTTTCCCAAAAAAAAAAAAAAAAAAAGAAAAGAAAAAAGTCCAATAGGCTTTGTTGTATGTAGAAGAAGACTGTTATTTCCCACCCAATGTTGTGGAGATAACCTTATATTTGTACATCTTTTTTCTTAGATTAGATTTTCCAGAACTCAATCAAGAAAGGAAATTTATCCACACTGTTCTCACTTCAACTCTTTTTCAGTAATGAATGTGGGAAATGTTTTAAGTATACATAAATAAATGGCAAAGAGGAAGAAGAATAATAATGCGAAGTCATCAATTACATTGGCAGGTAAGTAAATTTGACAGTGTCAAAGCAATCCAGAGAGTCAGAAATGACTAAAAATGAAAAAGATTTACCATCTTAGAACTTACAAAACGAGAAATATCTTCTTATCTCCTCCCCCTAATACTCAATGGATAGAAGTAATCATCACAAAAGTAGAATTTGATAATATGACAACCAACCACTAAATTAGACCAGACAATGACATGACTGAGCATATGACAACCAACCACTCAACTAAACTGTAAGATGAAGATAAAAAACAGACAAAGCCTATTCCTTGGAGGATTTGTTAATGAGTGACTTGTGGATGTGAGGGATAACTCCTCCACCAGCAATGGTTCCTTTAATGAGTGTGTCAAGCTCTTCGTCTCCTCTGATTGCAAGCTGCAAATGCCTTGGTGTTATACGTTTCACCTTTAGATCCTTGCTAGCGTTCCCGGCAAGCTCCAACACTTCTGCAGTCAGGTACTCCAAGATTGCGGCTGTGTATACAGCTGCTGTAGCTCCAACTCGTCCGTTGGCAGCAACCCTCGACTTTAGTTGCCGATGGACCCTTCCCACTGGAAACTGGATCATCCAGCCATCCAACAACATAATAACAATGAGAAAAATATGAAATTTTAAATAACACCCCAAAGCATTTCCACATTTAGATTATCTCTTCTTATAGATTATCTCTTCTTATAGAAAAATTACTTCACACATCTCAAAGACACTACTGGCATATACAGGAAGGACTTGTGATTCTTTATAGACAATTTTTTCTCATTCTTATAGAAAAAATTAAGCCTTGTGATTCTTTATAAAAGCAGAAACTACGGACAACATTGAAAAGAAAGCATCAAAACAATTATGTACGTGGAAAATGATATACAGGAAGGACTTGAGAATTGAGGCATCCACCAAAGAATTTATAAACACCACATACTCTTCTTTCCCAGGGACATTTTATTCACAGTCCACCAAAAGTTGTGAAGAGAAGAGGGAAGCAAGAAAAAATGAGTGGCATAATTCAGGCATAATTCATTTAAGGCATATCGATATAGATGTAGTATTATATGCAATATGCAACAATAGCTCCTACCTCATTGGAACTAAGATATTACCAGCAAAAAAATGAATGAGGACCTCCCCTCAACAGGAACGAAGAAAGAGACTCTTCTCAATGATGTAGTAAAACATACAAAAATCTGATATTCCTCGCAAAGAGTTGTGACTATTAAAAAATGTGCTTTTCTATAAACATGTTCTGGTTTTCACCTTACCAATGGCTAAGCAGACAATACGAGGCAGGAAATAGCCCAGTGTTAGGATACCTTACAAGATACTTAAGTGATGATGTTCCAGCGGCTTAAAAACAAGGAGTTAGGGAAGAAAGGGCTGTGCATCGTCAAGACCATTCAAAATTGACATGATTATCAATTGAACTTGCCAAAAGAAAATCAAAATGCTGAGACTTTTCCAATCTGCAAAATTCTTAGGTCTGGGTTATACTACAGGGGAAACCCCAAGGAAGAAGAAAGGATGGGGAGGTCATCAATTCTAAAATTCCATATCAACTGAAGTTATGAATGTAGTACAACCCCATCATTCAACACCTAGTTAATACATGGTTTCACAACAAGTTGTGTCCTGTACAATCTATGACATTTACAATTATTGTTTCATACTTTGATCCAATAGCCCATACAGAACATAAGACTCTTCAGTCGTACCCCACTGGTATTTTAGGCTAGCATGAATAATAGTTTATACTTCACAATTTTTTTACAACTGGTGACCAACTGACAAACATCAAGTCCACCACTTGTTATTAGTTTTCAATAAACTACCCAAAAGATTTCTGGCCATATATTTATCATCGATGATCTTTTGCCACAATTCTGTTATTCTACCAAATATCTTCACAACCGTTACAAATCAAAGCTATATTTTTTTAGCTCAAAGTTCCAATTCCAAGCCCACCCAAGTCTAAATGAATAGGAGACAATTTTCTCCATCCGGATACAGACCTTCCCATTAAAAGGTCCACTTATTCCATCAACACTGTGGTAGTAGAGAATTTATAGAAAGAGGCAGTGTACAAGCATACTGGTTAAAACAACCTACATCTCAATGAGTCGCTAGGTTCACAGAAATTCTGGATAACCCCAATAGGTCATTTGCAGAGAAAATACTTTTGCATGAAAGATTTAGAGTGCGTTCCAGGCAGAAAATAACAGCAAGTATTGTCTAAAAAGAATTACCTCCATCCCCTAATCTAACAAAGTTCTTGCAAAACATTGAACATACTTTGAAATCCTTTTAATGCTCGATTTCATCATCAAAGCGAAACAAAAGCATCTCGTAATAAAACTGGGGCACTCTATTAGACCTTGGCCTTCCTCACCTGACTGAAACTTGAAAGAAAACTTTTGTTCGACGGTGATAAAACCTACCAGGCACCAGTTTACTTAAACCATGACATACATCTCTCCACAACCTATTTTCCACCCCATATTCAGAGCTACAAAATAAAGAATAAGAAGATGGCCTAGAGGGCAGTACCAGCTACGATCAATGCCTCATGACACCTCTTGTCCTACCTTAAAATTTCCTGTCTGCGAAGTTCCCTAAGAGCAAGTTTGTCCACAAGATGGCCAAAGAAGCCACCTACTAGAAGAATCACTTTTTGGGTAATAGTAATAATGTCTTGCTCAAATCAAATTCAAGAGATAACTTTCCTTTAAATAATAAAATCCACCATATGAAAGAGTCCAAAAGCTGTACATACCAAGCAAAGAAAATACAGATTCATACCATCTAGCAACAATGTGAGAGGCAGGAGGGGTGGCGTGGCAGGCAACGGATGTCCAATTCAGCACACGTAGTGAAAAAAGGGAATGCAATGGAAGCAAGACAAATGGTCAATGATAATGAGAATAGATCCAAAGGATGTCTGCACGAAGTGACACAAGGCATGTTTGGAAATAAAATCATAAAGGAAGAGAGGTAAAAGAAACCTGCCCTTTGATTAAACTGGATACATAACTTGCGAATTTCAGAGAGGAATATGATATAGAAATGGAGGGAGAAAAAAAATACAAGCGAATAGGCAGACAGCAAACCAAAACATTGTTGATGCTGTAGTAACTAGTAAGGGCACGAGCTATTGGTAGGTTTATCGTAGGGTCTTGACTAGTGACATTCGGGACCCAAACATCGCCCCACAGGCCGAATTTTAACAGAATTGTTGAGATTTATTTTCCACCAATAGAAGTAAATAATTCAAGTATCACGGTTGTGAAGAGTTCTAGGGTCACATGTTATACAAACTAAGCTATGGTTTGAGCTTTTTTTTGTGACCGGTTGTTAGCAACGGCCAACAAGGTTTCAAATATCTAGGAGTATACCCATGGACTTGAGGAGTGGCTTGAATTTTGTTACAAAAAGAAAGCGTAGAAAAGGAAGATATAGGTAAAAAAACTTATTGCCACTCTTGATTTTTATCCATAAATGTTTTTAAAATTTACCAACATGAGAACCTATTGGTCAATCAAACCCACCTTGAGTATAATGTCTATATCTATCCCACAAGATAAAGGTTAAATATACCTATCGGTATAGGGTGGTTAAGCATTGTCCTTAGTTTCTCGAATTACTTAGGATGACGTAGGTACTTAATGTTTTAAATTTTTTAATACAAATGTTAGATCAATGTCCTAGTTTCTGTAACTCTAACAGTAGGAAAGAGACTTCGCAACATGTAAACGTATAAGTTATCTAAATGTCTCAAGAACCAGAACCATTGAATTATGATTGCGAAATATCTAGACATAAAAATGGTCAAATCCCAATCCACCTTCACTAACATCTTTTGACAGACAACTTCTATAGCCCGAAAAACAGATCTTGGATGCAGGCTTCCACACTCGCACCAACCTTATTTGGGAACTTACAAGTAAAACCATATCAGCCTAAGCAGTCTAACATGGATCTTTCTTTCTACCCAATGCATTATCTAAACAATATAATCTAGGCCACAAGCAAAATTTATCGGACCACGAAGAATATTAACAAACCGAGACTCACAAAAGAAACACAGGCTTGCTTAAAGGGGGATCACAGCAACACATTCAAAATAAAGCAGACCCAAAGACATGCATCTACTTCTAAGATCAAAGAGAATAACTTAGACCTACCCCTCCAAAGATTCACAAAATAACACCTCCTAGTTATTCAGCACCACTCGATCTCATACTGAGCAGAACCCACGACGAAACAAACTTAGAAACCACCAAAACCCTTGAAGAGAGACGAAAGAACAAGAAACAAGGAAACAGAAAGAGGACCCATCTGTAATAAACAAATATAAAGACTGAAACACATAATTGAAATTACCCCCACATCCCCAACACCCAATGTCGAAACACAAAAAAACGAATCTAAATTTTAAAAATCGTGGGTTTGTTGGAGAAAAAGAGGCATAAACCTGAAAGAAGCAAAAGAAACACAGATCCAGAGAAGACCCAGGAAAGGAAGGCGGAAAAAGAAGTGAAGACGAGTAAAGAAAGAGGGAGACCTGGAGACCAGCGCGGGAAGAGCGAGAGACGGGTTTCTTTTTATCCTTGTCCTTGTTGTTGGCGGCAGATTTGCCCATTATCAGACCCTTGGCTCCCTTCCCCGACATTTTGGAGGCAAAAGAAATTAGGGTTCTTCTTCTGCTGGAGTGGAAGAAGGAATATTGGAAGATTGTTTGGAAGAGAAAGGAAAAAGAACCGATAAGGAACGACGGGAAGCGAGGTACATAAAAGTGATACCCACAACCCTTTCTCTCTCGATAACTCGACGAAGACTTCGAGATTCAGTTTTTCTGACCTTATTTGACCATAATACCCTTCTTCTTTCTCATTATTACCTTCTATGTCCCCGTTTTCTCCTCAGCTTTAAAACGTGATTTCGCCGTCCAGTTTTCCTTTTTTCTCAAAAAAAATACATGTTTTTCTTTTTAGTTTCGAGAATAATTAAAAAAATGTTTTTATAAGATAAAAAATGATATTTTTTATAGGTACTTTTTTTAAAAAATATATATATATATGATCATACTAAAAATATGTAGTTTCTAAAGTTTAATTGTTTGGAGATATTTTGATACAAAATATCAAGTTTAGATGTATTTGTGAATCAAATTACATTTTTCTGTAATTTAGACTCAAATATTTGATCATGTCGTATTTGAATTAGCTTGAAAATATCTTGTTGGAACTTGTATTGAATAATGCTACATACTTGAATAATATCAATGCATTGAAACTAAATTACAACAATACGATGGAAGCTGGAGTTAGACGTAAGGAATAAGATACCTAGAAACAACAATTTTATGCATTAGAAATTGGACGTCTAAATAGAATGCCTTGTATGGAAGTTAAACGCTTTGGGTATGGATGTGGTGAGTTGGACGCCTGGTGTAAAATGCCTCCAGATGAATGCGTGGGGATGGACACATGGATCTCATCGCCTAGGGTGTGTTCAAAACTTACAAATACATAAACTAGTAAAGAGAAATGTTGAAGTTTCGTGACTATACTCAAAGTGTAAACATATGAAAAAACGGATTTGTTTTAATTGACGATACAACGATTGACCATTAAGGTAAAAAAATACATTTTTTATGAAAAAAAAATTATTATTCTACGCCACGCCTCGCGCCGTCCAACCGGACGAACGAACGGTGCACACGAGTAAAAATATAAACAAATCCACGTTTGTCTATCTCTTCACCCCCTCTAAAACGTGGATACCCCTTGGTCATACTAACTATTTCCAAGATAACTTTAAAAAAAAACAAAACAAAATGAGCTTAGCTGGACGATAATTAATATGACATTTCATTCTATAAATCATACAAAGTATTAATTAGAAATTTGAGTTTTACTTCAATTATCATTGTCATTTTAAAAATAAATTGAGTTAGAAATTGTCAACTAATTTATGATATTTTAAGGCATGCATGTTAAATTGTTGTACCCAAATAAAATAAAATAAAATAAAAAGTTTGTAATCCTACTTTTATCCTCGTAGAACTATAAACAACTCAAAACTAATAAAGTTATATCAAATTTTACGATCACGTTTTCGTTTGATCAAATTATATCTCAATTGTAGATATTACAATTTTAATAATTGTGACAATTTTTACTCTATCATAGATTTAATTCAAATTTTAGTTTATATATGTGTTTGTCCCAAGCGTTTGATGAAAGACCAAGTTCTTTTTTTCAGAAGAAGAGCTTAATTTAACTAGCATCAATGTCTATCGAAGTGAGTTTAACTCGGTGGTCTTTAGCAAACATCCATTTATAGAGGTCGGAGGTTCAATCCCTCATCCTAGAATTGTAATACTAAAAAACGGTATCAATATATGTTCGGAACACCCAATCCTTTATTTTCGGGTTGGCTTTATTTCCGGGTTGGGTTGGGTTACAGGGTTGTTTTTTTTTTATTTCACAAATAAGTTAAATTTTTGCAAGAAATAAAATGTAATATTTACGTAAATGTTACATTAATTTTTTAAAAAATTATAATCAAACAAACAACAAACATTTTATGTAAAGTCAAGTGGTTTACTTTCAAATACATTAAACCTAAGTTCGTGTCAAATTCAAGTTTACATTCAAATTCATTATATAATAATAATAAAATAATAAAACTGGGTTGATTGACCGAGTTACTAAATCCATAACTCAACCCAACCCAACCCAAAATAAAATTTAGAGTTGGATAATCGGGTTACCAATTTTTTGAACACCCCTGCTAAATTGCTTAAAATCGTAAAAAACTCTACTTCATAAAAGTACTTTTTTTAATTACTGGATGAACAAAGTTAAAAAATTGACACTTTTAAATTTGAGTTTTTGAACACTATGTTCATTTATTTCGTTGTTTATTGTTTATTAATATATCCAATAATCAAACTAAAATTTATAGATCAATATAAATTTTTATAAATATAACAAAATTTTAAAATCTATAGATAGCGAACACTTTTCATAAAAAAGTATATTTTATTTTATTTTACTACATTTAACCATATTCATTATTACAAGTTAGATTAAAATTATTATTTTTGTGAAAGTAAGTAAATCCCAAATTGGTTTTCACCCTTTTATTTTTATTTTTGCTATTTAAAGAAAAGAAGGAAATAATAAAGAAAAAAGAATGAAACGAGGGTGGTGGTGGGCCCATTATGTAATGGTCAAATAAAAGTTGGAAAAAGGAGTTGAAAAATCTTAAAAGAGCACACAACCCTCGTGAACAGTTATGTGGGACCACTCGCCACGTCACCTTACGCGCACCTCCGCCACCCCAAACCTTATCCATTTCTTTTTATATTTCCTCTTTTACCCTTTTCCCGCTCCCTTTCTTTTCTATTCCTCTTTTACCCTTCCCGTCAACTCACACACTGCTGCAACCCTACAATTATTTCTCCATTCAATATGACACTTATAATTACTTTTTTTTTTGTTGACATTAACCTTCAAATTTACTTTCGGCATAGTTTAGATTTATTGACTTACATAAATAAGAAAAGCTTATTGAAATTAAAATTTTCACAAGCGTGGGGTATAATTGAAATTAACAAGTAGTTTAGGGGTATTTTTGGTAATTTAACGTATTTTCAAATTGACCAGGCCCGGACACGACGGTCAGCCAATTTCACGTGGTTCTAAACCACCTGATTACAACCCACCTCCCCCTTCTTTTAAATACCGTTCTCTCACGGTAATTTTCGTCAATTTATCCTTTTTTTTTCTTCTCGAATCCCTACATTTTTGCGTCTCTCACATGGCGACCAATTTTGCCGTTTTTCATCCCGCTCCGATCAGAGCTTCTTCTTCTGGAAAGCCCGAACCTAATCGCCGGAAGGTCGCCGCGCCGAAGTGGTGGTCGCCGATCTTCGGCTGGTCATCCGAACCGGACTACGTTGTTTCTTCCGCCGCGGAACAATCCGTTCAGAATGCCGATCTAGAGCTCGACGGTGCAAGAACCAGATCCAAATTTGCGCCTGGATGTTTCACGGAAGAGAAGGCGAAGCTACTCCGAATGAAAACGCTGGAGAGCTCCACTTTCCATGACATTATGTACCATTCGGCGATCGCATCGCGTCTCGCTTCCGATTTGTCGGACCGAAGCAAGAAATAGATAGATCTACGAAGATTTGGCGCAGTGAGGTATTGTATTGTGTTTTTGGAAATCTGTATCTGTACTGCCTTTTTTCTGTAAATTGTCATAAAAATTTGGGGAAGGAAGTAAATCTTCCATTTCCTGATAAATTTACCTCTTCTTTTTGCATTTTAGATCGTTAGATTAAGGAAACTCCATACCTACTGCAACTATTTTCCGTCTGATTTTTGATTGACGACGATTGATTTGAATTTGTTTTCTCATTATAATCAGTCTGATTTGCATCTTGATGTCGACGGCCTAGAAATCTACGCAGGTCGTTGTTAATTTAACAACTAAATACTGATTAGTGAAGTGATTATCTAAATCCTTCCTTATTGATTTCTTCTTGGTGTTAATGGAGTTGAGAAAGATTTTATTTAGATCAACTTGAGTGGATAATTTACATAATTTTCGAATGGATTTTCACTGTTCAATTTGACTAACTCTAATTGAATGTTGATGAACTTCATGTACTGTGAAGGATTTACTTTTTGGATTCAACGAACCATAGTTTAAATTGGGAGGAAATTATTACAATTGTTGTTCTTTTTTGGAGAGCTAAATAATCTCTATTGGTTTTTATTTATTTATTTATTTATTTAACTCCTTACAAAATCTAATGGATTTGAAAACTTTCGTGAATTTAATTGGGATTAATTGGAATGGATTTGCTAAGAAATCGAAAACACATTGACTTAATCGGATTACATTTTTTAATTATTAATTCTTATTTTAGATAAGGTTATTTAATGAGATTTTTAAAATATAGAAAAATAGATCAAATTACTTAGCCTTAAAACCAAAATATTCGTCACTTTAGATAAATGGGAGTTCATCTATGTTTATGTGATAGAATCTAGTCGAAGTTTATCTACTTATTTTTGTTATTTCGGTAAATACTTTTTCTGTCGAGTTTGAATTAGCAAAATAAAATTTCAATAAATAATATTTTTTAAATACATAACTCAAATATTGGAATTGCTATCACTTTAATTTGAATATATTTTTTTTTTACTATTTTAACTATAAAAGACCAATTTTATTTTATTGAAAGGAAAGGCTGAAATAGAAATAGAGGTGTATAATATAATGTACATTATTTATAATAACCAATAATAAATGGTCTTTAATTAAGTCAAGTGGAGGGTGCTGTTACATCTAATCTAATATTTATTTACTTAAATAACAATAAATGATGATTATTTAGATTAATTAATTGGAGGAGTTGTTTTCAAATTAGGTCTCAACCATAAATAAATAAATAATCACGAGGAAGGGCATCTCGATGACTCACAAACACGTGTGATGATAAACTAACCCCAAATCCTCTCTTTTAGGTATTGCTAGATGTTAGGTTAAGAAAGGGTTACTGTTAAAATTTCTGAAAATATTCATATATATCTTAAAATGTCACGATACACTATTATCTGTGTCTTGATAGATAAACGGTGATATTTTACTACATTTTGTAAATATTTTGGTTCGTTTTTTTATATTTGAAAATAGCTCTTATTAGTGCTATTATAAAATATCAGTTAGAAAACTCTAACATTAAATCATCATTTAAAATCGAAGAATCTCGTCCATAATTGTCATTACCCAATAAACTGAATGAAACTAGTATGGCTTTTGGAAGAGACTTAGAGATATGGGTGTTGATGAATTGATAGTTTTGTAAAAGGAGATTCGACAATGAGTGGGTGATTGGATGGTAGAATAGAATCTTCAAACTTCTGAAAGTAAGCAACTAAACCTTCTCTCGGATTCTATTGCTTCAATCTAATTATCTGGGTTGTGTATATATTCGATTTAATATAATTTTAACCTAGCAAATTGCAACCCTACAATTATTAGACTAAAGAATATAAGTGACAAATTATGTCGCGGTCGGGCATGTATTTCTATTACTATGAAATGAATAAATGAAGTAGTTAATGGTGGGGTTATCATTATCCTTTTTGCAATGACGAATCTTGTATGTGTATAGTTAATTCCTACGAAATTATGCAACATTTTGAACTTGTAATTTAGCAATAAAATCAACATTTTAGGGTATGTGTGATTATAATTGTAAATGTTTTCGCTATCTCTACATTTATGTTTATCTTATTTAGTATATATTTGATTTCTAAGTCAAATTTTGAAAACAAATATATATAAATATAACTTGTTAGTTTTCAAAATTTGACTTGAATTTGAAAATTAACAAAATAAAAATACCAATGGTTGAAGAAGATGTTTATAATCTTAATTTATAAACAAAAAATCAATAAATAAATGGTTTAACAACAAAACTCTTCTCACGTTGAAAATAAAACAAAGAGCTGCAAATATAGTAATTAGATTCAAAGTATTGACATATATAACAATGTTTTTTTTTTTTTTTAAATTTCAAATATAGCAAAATTTGTCAAAGTATATCACTCATAGACCAAAACTTGTTCAATGATAGAAATCTATCACTCATAGATCATATTGCAAATATTGGTCTATCACCGATAGATCATTAGAGTCTATCACGGATAAACTTTAATCTAAAACGTCAACATAAACACAAAGCATGTTTGCAAAACTTATGATACTAAGTTTTCGAACAAAACTTAATTATTATCATCCCATAATATCATATAAAGCTCATCAAACAAGTTTTGACCGATCTACATTCTTTTAATTTCTCAAATAAACGCACCTTTGTATGCTAAAATTAAGAGTTAACAATAGCTTTTTTGACCCTTGAACGTGAGATAGGTCTTGAAGGCATACAATCGTGGTCTATATCAAAATCTATCTAAATCAAACCACTTAACAATATAGTCCACAGAACCTCACCAACCAATTGGTGGTTTTGGAAGAATTAAGTATATTACATGCGTCATTAAGCTTGAGATTAATTAACTTTACAATTTAATGGCTAAATGGAAGCCCTACCACCACCATTTGTTCAACTCTCAAGTCACATTCAAGGGAACAGGACCAAGAATCTTAATGTAACAATAAATATTTGGAAATTTAAAAAGACAAATTTTATGTCAAACACTTTTTGACTCCCAACACTTCCAAAACTTAGATTCAATATGACAATAAATAAAAACAACCTTACAATCAAACTATGGTTGCTATATTTTAATACGTGGTAGATTCTATTGTTACGAAACTCCAAATGGACGATTGAGTCTATCACAAAAAAATTTGTTATATTAAAATTTATTTTTCAAAAAGTTGTTATAAGCTTAATTATTACTCCGTCGAAATTATCCTATTGTTTTCTTATACATATTTACTCATGGTTTTTGTTTTTTTTTAACTAAACACTTCAATTCTTACCAAAGTTTTAAAAGTGAAAGCACTTGTCGATGCTAATAAAAGACTGATTACATCATATTAATAAACTCAACAATATGCATATACTAAAATGATTCAAGATCCCAGGGATTGAAAATGTCACAATCATATTGTAATGGTGAATAAACTACTTGTTTTGTAAATCAACTCGCATATAATACGTGTTAATGACCATTAGGTCTTAGGCTCGAATTTTCAATAACTGAGAAATTTATAAGCAGTGGTGGAGAAGGAAGCACGTTGCCTGTGTAAAAGCACGAGGGCAAAATCCTCTCTTTACCAGCATCAGCCGCCGACTCCGGCATGAAGCTTTCCGGCAACAATGAGAAGCTGAGCATTCCCCTTAAAATTTTAAGCTCATTTTTCATTTTGAGTTGCTCAGCCGCTTCATTCACTGATAACAGGTTGAAAAGTTAAATCATTAATTACTTTCATCAAATACGTTAGCTTTTAAATTAATTACTTTCATCAAATACGTTAGCTTTTAAATCCACCTAAGCATTATTTCCTGACAATGTCAAATGCAATTATAAGAGTTAGAAGATCATAAACTTCTCTCATTCACCATCAGCGAATGGCTATGATGATTGTGTTGAAGATAGTTACTTTGAACTGCTATTCTTCTCCTTAACCAGTTGCTTCTTCGCCAACTGATCGGAAGAGGAGTATGAAAGATCAAACCTATCTCTGTTCACTCAGAAAATTATCAGGTGCAGTTAAAACAAACAGATATATTTCTCTTCATCAATTAAAGTATGTTTCAATTAACTTCTACGTGCTTCTAGGTGCGAAAAGAAAAAGTTTTTGAATACTTACAAGTCCCAAGTATGGCAGTTTGATGAGGGCAAGCAAGGAACATCACAACCATTGTCCCCGTCCCCTGAAAAAAAATCTTGGCCACAATTTTTCATTCACAACACAAATTTCCACAGCATAAACGTTGTTTTTTTTTTATTTGTAACCATAAAAGATGAACAGTATCATTCCCCAACTGCAGGCATGTGTACCGTGTTTAATCTACATTGTCCAGATTCCAAAGAGAATAATAAAACGAAGTATACAACAATATGGATGAATGAAATGGTTGAGATCAAAAGTAAGAGGCGAACTGCAACTTACAGAAATCTTACCTTTATATGGTTTTCAGAATAACCTGAACAAATAGAAGCACCACGGGGGGCATGGGGGGTAGAGTTGATCAGAGTCTCTATATAACCAGTATTTAATTGAAGTTCTACAAACATGATGGATACAATGTTTAAATACAGAGGATTGTTATCTTCATTTTTTTTTCTTAAGTTAATTTATTTCAGTTATCGGCTTGCATCTCTACTGCTATCAAACATAAATTGAATTAAATTCCAGGAAAGCGTAAAAAAAAAAGCAAGAGATTACTCAACCAATGGCTTGCCGCAAGCATATATGCAAGAAGTTTGGACGTCACATCCCATGATGATCCACCCAAAAAAGGAGCCAAGTATTTCCTCAACTGAAGTGTGCCATAGGCTGCCGAGGACATTATAAGATTAGATAGTATACGATACAATAAGTACACAGAATACCCTGAGCAGATAAGAGGAGATGTAAGGACCCTTCACATGAAGAGGACAAAATTCATCTATGAACTCTTCAACATCCTAGTGCTATCAAACAAACCCAGTGAAACAAAAGAGTGAATTTGATATTGCAAAATAAGAAAAAAGAAAAGAGCTAGAAAATAAGTATTATTAATAACAAGCAGGCATTCTCATTTCCCAATAGTATATACAAATCAATTGGGTGCTTTCCAAGTTTCCTAACAAATGATGCACAGTTAAAACATACCCCACAGGATGATATCAAGGGATACAGAAGTAAAAATTAGAAACAAAGAATTACTGTTCAAATCAATCATACGGTTGCCCTTTTATTAGCAGACATTAGATTTCTCAGCTCCATCAAATATTCATCATTAGATATGTGAAGTGAAGCACGAATGTTTGAAACCTGCCCTTCGTCCTCCCAACTTAAAGGTCCAGAAGCATATAATGCCCTAATAAAAGAACGAAATTCACTTAGCTCTGACCTGTGGGATCTAGCTAATACTTCCTCATAGGAGCATGGCTCTTCTTCCTCATCTCCCCTCCCTGTAGATGATTCAGCATCACTACAATAATCTGTATCCTCAACTTTTTTAATACGTCGAGCTACAGAAACAAATGGCACATTGAAAAACTCATCAGTGAAACTATTACTGCCGACAGAAGATGTACAACTATCTGCGTGAATGTAGGATGAAGTTCCTGGAATAAGGTTGCCCTCTCTCAAACCAGCATCACCTGTAGTGACTCCGGTATTTTCAGTTGGCAAGTTTGAGCTCAATCTAATTGTGTTCAACTCTTGTATTGAGTACATATTGGTAGTTATCGCTAATGACGGCAAACATCTAACATCATTATCAGTGACTTTCCTTTTCTGAACAGATACTTTGTGATTTATGAATTCACTAGGCAACAACCTCTTTCGAGGTCCAGCAGGAAGGGCCACCACCAGCTGTCGATCCTTGCTTCTCACCATGTTTGGCTCTATCTGCCTATTTCTAGACAATGAACCCGATTCCTCCATGGACTGCCAAAGAAATAACGTATGAGATGATGGTTCAATAATTGTTTCAAGTACAAAAATAAATTTGGCAAGCAAACAGATGACTTCAGAATCCATATTAACATAAACAAAAACAATGTAATCATGTAATCAGAAACAAACCAAAATATGAAAAAGGGTTTATGGAACTTTGTATAACTTGTTAGGAGAAGTACCTTCCCAAGGAGAATCCATCGGCCATCATGCCACGCCTGTCGCATTCTAAGATTAGAGTTCCCAACCATGATGTCTAATGGTGATCCAAGTATTCTAACTATATAGCTATTAACCCCAACAATCTTCATTATTTTGGCTTGTTTCCACGAGGAATTGTGGAAGGCTTCAGCAAGATCACCGGCATCCCAATCATTTGAACCTTGAAAAGGGGGAGGACAAGGCCTAATCGCCTTCCTCGGTACCTTCTCCACTGCTTCATCCGAAGATATAAATTTTACGCTATACGAACGACCATTCCCCGAAAGAATTTCAGCACAACTCCATGAACCACTCGAAACCTCCTTCTTGTTCAACACCTCAACTTGATCCCCCTTCCTTAGTCTCATGCTTCCAATGATCCTAATACTAAACCCTGTAAATATAAAATAAAATTGAAAAAACGATTCCACTCATTCAACAAGACAAAAATACTATAAATCAACATATAGTTTACAAAATCTTAAAAAGAAAAACGAAACTGAAAACGTAGAAAAGCGACGGAATCAAAAAAAGAAGTCAAATGCAGAATTGAAGTAAAGAACGAAGAAATTTAGAGGAAGAGAAAGCGATCGATACCTGGAGAGAAGAATTGAAGGGGAAATCAAAAATGGTTTGAATCTTGCTAAGAAATTTGAGTGAAAAGCAAAAACTTTTTTGATAAAAACTTTTTTTGAGTTTAAATTCCTAAATCAATGGCAACTGGGAAGTATAATACGGTGGTGCCGTGGTGGGGACGCTCCCCAATACTTCGCTCTCTAATTTCCTCGGTCGCTTGCTCTGTCTTGGCGGCGAAACCATTTGGGCCTCTGCCTTTGGGCTTAAATATGGGCTTCGCCCAATTTCCTATTTGAATCAGTATTCATTTTCGTTTTTATTTAAAAATAATAGAAAATTTGGGAAGAATGACAAAATTTTAAGGGTGTGACTAAAAAATGACAAAAAAATTTTTAGAATAAGAAAAATAGCATTTTTTGTTGATGATTTATCTTTTTTATATGTCGAATTTACCCGAGATCAAATAACCAATTTAAAATATTATCTAAAAAATCTAAATAGATGATAACTATATTACTAAACCTTTAATATTTTATTTAAAAATTAAGATTTAACTAGTAAAATTTAGTTTAGGTAATTTTTACTAATATATCTTTTCATTAAAAAAAATTAAATATTATATAAAAATACATATTATTATTATTCACTCTCATTGAAATCAGATAATCAATTTAAAATACTATCTAGAGAATCTAAATATATTTATATATTTTATGATATATAGATTTTAATACACCCCAATGTATATATTGAATGCATAAATGTGATATATTTCTATCAAACATATACTGTAATATTAATTGTATGTATATCACATATTTATATTGCATATATACTCTAGTATTAATAATAAATTCTTATATTTTATGATATATAGATTATAATATTCTCTTGTGTATATATTGGATGCATAAATGTGAAGCATATACTATAGTATTTACTGGTTCAAAAGTTCTCGTTACCATTTTTGTTTTGTTTTTTTTCCTGAAAAAGTGGTGTGAGAGGAATGTTGTATTTATTTGCAAATCACCATAATTTTTTCAAAAAATTTAAAGAATAATCAAAGATTAATGAAATACAAGTCTCTAATATGTGTAGAAAACCCTTTTTTTGAGACTCAATTTGAGCTTAAATTTACCAAGTGTAATGAGAATTATCATTTGTAATTTTAAAAATGGGCCACTTGTGATTACGTTTAGTGTTATTTACAAATGATATGTATTCGTTTTAACACATGGGATCTACATCCAAATCTGTAAACAAAAGTAGCAATCCGATTGACGAGCAGAGAATGATCAATTCGATCTCGTCTAAAAATCACTGTCTTACGTTGTCGTTTGGGTTCTAGTTATGGTTACAATTATTGTTACACTTTTAGCAAAAAAAAAAAAAAAAAAAAAAACTTTACAGTTGTCACATCTGTAGAAGACAGTAAATCTGAAAATATAAAATAGAATTTAGATTTCCTACCAAACAAGTCGTTAACGACCTAGATCAAGTAAAGAATATACATTCAAAAGTACATTTGGTATATGAAAGACTGGAACTGTCACGAAACAAAAAATCATCTCGGAACCATCACAGAGACTGACATATCATTGGAAGAATATATTTCTGTTGCTGACTCCAATTTGAGTTCATTGCCGTCTGTCACCACTTCCAGTTTGGAGTTACGGGTGATGAAAAACGGAGGTTGTTTTGGCAATGGAAGTTGAGTAGAATCATTCTGAATCATGGAATAAACATCAAGCATGGTAGGTCTATAGACTGGCATTTGTTGTACGCATAGAAGGCTGACATGGATGTATCTTAGAGCCTTTGGTTTCTGATCAGAGTTGCACAAAGTTGAATCAATCAATTCTTCTCCTCTGCCCTTCACCCACAATTCCCATGCCTGGAAATAATTAACTTTTCATTCCTTATGCATCCTTTAATGCAAGTAAAGAGAGAAGAAGAAGAAGAAATAAGAAAACCAACAGCATATTTATCCCTATGCTCTAACTTACATATCCAATGAGATTCACAGGTCGTTCAACATCATAACTGTCGTAGTTTTTTCGATCTGTTATGATCTCTAATAACAACACTCCAAAGCTGTAAACATCTGATTTTAGTGAGAAAACACCTCCCATCGCATTTTCAGGTGATATATAACCACTGCAACGTATATGTATCTTGGGTAAGTTCTATCCACAATGTGAAAACATTAAATAATAAAAAGAAAATCACAACTTATGGAGCTTTTTGGTCTTCAACTTTCTAGTACTCCAGTGCCAATTAACAAAAGAGTATTGAGTAAAGTTGATACAACCCACTTACTATGTACCAACAATGTGATTAGTATTTGCTTCATCCTTTGTGAGATCAAAGATTCTAGCCATTCCAAAATCTGATATTTTTGCATTCATTTCAGCATCGAGCAAGATGTTGCTAACTTTTAAATCTCGATGAACTATTCTTAGTCTCGAGTAGTTGTGAAGGTAAAGTAGTCCTTGAATTATTCCTTGGATTATGTGTAGCCGTTTGTTCCAATCTAGAATTAGCTTTCTAACTGGATCTGTAAATTCAAATGTTCGACGATAGGAAAGAAATCTCAAACGATGCATATTTACACATTTGTTTAAAGCTGCCTAAATCACTAACCAAAGAGGAAAGAGTCAAGGCTTTTGTTGGGCATGTACTCATATACCAATAACCTCTCTTCTTTATGAATGCAGCAACCAATAAGCCTAACCAGATTAGTGTGTTGCAGTTTGGCAATCAGGATGACTTCATTCTTGAACTCTTCAATCCCTTGTCCAGATTTCTTTGACAGTCTTTTAATGGCAACTTCTTGGCCATCGGCCAAACTTCCCTGCAAAAGTGAACTCATGTTGCTCCATTGAGAAGTGGAAACATAGCTTAGGCTTTTAATTCTGATACTAATTCAACATAGGCATATTAGAACTCTAGTTCATACTGTTACATTTTTACCATTTTCATGTCAGTACTTTCCTTATCATGTTTTGTACTTATTGTAAGTGATCTTTAACTTATCATTATAAGCTTTTTAACAAGTGTTTTCTGCAATATAGACCTAATTTTCTTAAATACATACCTTATAAACCGGTCCAAACCCACCTTCTCCAAGCTTACAATTGTCAGCAAAATTGTTTGTTGCAGAAACTACACTTCTAAAACTAAAAAACTGCAATTCAGAGTTCCTTATGTCTCTTCTTTGCTTGTTCATAATAGCTGGAAAGTTAAAACTCTTAGATTTGGCCCCCAATTCTTGCAGAAAATTTCGATGTTCAGAATCTCTCCTCCTTATTTTTCTAATAGCTGTAGATGATTAAGACGAATGAATGTTTGCAATTCATATATGTCATTCATAAGACATCCAGGATATAGTTTTCTTCTTTTAGCTAGAATGAAAGAATTAAATACTGATTACCTTTGAGTATTTGTGTTTTCCATTTGAGATAGACAATAAAACACAAAAGCAGAGATGTCAGAGGTACTATTAGACCTATAGTAACTTGCAACCACACCCTTTTTTCTCCTGCAAGAACTAACATTTCATAACCAAACCAGTTTGTAAGGTCAGAATGTTAATGTTTTCAAGACGGTGTATGTATAATATGAATATCACTATTAGTTTGGAGTCACCTACTTTACCTTTCCCTTCAGTCACCTCAAGAGACCAAATAATCCGTTTGCCTCCCTCCATTGGAATAAACGTTGCTCCCACATTCCACATCTCACAGCCAGTGCCTTCTTCGTTTGTAGAACTAAAAGCAATGCAATCACAGGTTGAAATGCAATTCTTTTCACAATCATAAATGGTCAGGTTCTCACTTTCTCTGAACCTCAAACCACTTCCCTCCATGTTTCCAAATCTCTGTGAAGTGGAAAACTGTTTTGGTGGATTTCGGCACTCGGGTACTTTGTGCTGCATTTTTCCCACACACCCAACTTCAGAAACGTTCTTAGGCTCAAACAACTCGTTTTCAAAATAGGGACATTCGACTTTTGAGTCCCAATTACGCCCAACCAATTTCCCATCGTTGCCCAATCTCAAGAAGGTTTGAACTTCTAATCCCTTGTTATGGTTAGGGTTTTGAAAGAGATTGGGGATGGAGTAATTGAAAAAAGTCTCGTTCTCATTTGAAAACCGACTGAACACGAATTCTTGATTGTTGATGTTGGAAAATTCTTCCGAGAACTCGAATCGCCCGTCCTGCCAGTTTCCACTGGTCCAGAAAACGCCTCCTCTAAGTAATATCAGCAACTGGTTTGTATTGTTGGGATTCACTGTGAGGGTGAAGGAACCTGATAGAACGGAATAGTCTCCTCTTCGGGATGTTATAGACCAAATGGATCCAGTTTTGTGGTTGATTCCAAGTTTCATCCCAGGAAGAAGAGTGTCTGTTGGATGATCAAAACTCTGCCATAGTTGTCGCTTAATTGATCCATCTGGGTTCAACACACACAATACAAAGTTGCCATTGTCTAGAAGAATGGCACTGCTGTTGGTGGGTTCTTCAACTTCAAAGAGATAGAAATTATATCCATTTCTTCCTTTTCCTTCTTTAGGGACAATCTTCAAGCTGCCATTGCTGTCAATTGTGAGACAGGGTGTCCCAAAATCTCTGGCAAATGCAAAATTACGATTGGCAATCCACACTGGGTTCTGTGAATCTCTGTGTTACCAGATCGCTATATAACTGTTGTTCAATAAGCTAGGACTGTAAAAGCCGAGCGAAAAATTGGCCATGGCCGAAATTAGCGTAGACCCAGGTGTTATTTCTTGGCCTTGTGCCAATACGTCGGATTGGGCGCTTGAAAACGCCACAAGAAAAAGCAGAACAAAGCAATTAAACATGATTTCATCGCTCGTTGCCATTCCCAAAGATTAGCTTTTTTGGTTTGATTGACTTGGTGGGGTTTATATCTTTATACCATTCCCATTTTGGATTAGTTGTTTGGAGGAAAGGAAATAGCTTGGAAATTGTTTGTTGTTGATGTCGAAGAAGTTTGTCCTGAACTTTCCTTCTTCGTGGGTTTCGTCATCGTCATCGTCATCGTCATCGTCATGAAGATAATTCAACAGGGAACTAACGTCATTTTGAAAGTGAGGGAAATCATATTATATTTTCGTACGGATTTCCCTCACTTTCTTAATCAATTGATACCGTTATTTTATTTTATTTTATTTAAAAAAGCTAAATATATTTGTATTTAAAAAGAAAAAAACAATATAAAAATACAATACACATCTACTATGAGGTCTAGCTGTTCAGTCGACGAGTCAGGATCCAGGAGCTACGAGCCTTGGTGGGAGTCGAGGAACAACACTCCCAAATCTAAGTTATTTATATATCGTGAGTTTTACATTATTTATATTTTTTTACTTTAGGATTTAGAGAATTTTATATAAACTCTAAAGCAAAATTTTTCGTTATAATAAATTCAATTTAATGGGTAGGGATCAATTTTAAACTTTATTAAAAC
The DNA here is from genome assembly GCA_037974625.1 of Cucumis cinereus. Lineage (NCBI taxonomy): Eukaryota > Viridiplantae > Streptophyta > Magnoliopsida > Cucurbitales > Cucurbitaceae > Cucumis > Cucumis cinereus. The sequence continues at coordinate 15,623,928 of JBBPDJ010000001.1, read as the reverse complement.
TACGTGCGATCAAAATTAAATAATTGAAAACATACAAATCTAAATGAAACAATCATCGAAATATAAGGACCTTAATTTTAGTTAATTATTAAAAATATAAATATATCATTTAGAGTTAATAAATTTATCATTAATATTTTATGTTATCTTTTTGTAGAAAATAATATTGTATGTGATCTATCTCAGCTATTTAATATAAAAATTTAGTATTAATTGTCGATATTTTAATTAATATATATTTATTCAATTATGTTTAGTTTTTTAATAAATTTAATTGAATAATTAAATTAAGTTTAATATGAAAGATTTCATTTATTATCATTTTAAGGGTCAAATAATCAACTAATATACCAAAATTTTATTTTAGTTTTTATATACAAAATTGGTAAATTAAATGTGTATATTTAACTTTCAAATATTAATTCTCACGTATTTCAATTCCATCTATTTCATATTCATAAAACAACATCCTTAATCAGCTTAAGTTGTTTTCTATGAACTTCGTGTCATACTCCATAACTCCCTCGTAGCAATGAGTTTCTCGAAATATGAAAAATGAGAAAGTCAAAGACGAAAAGAGCAATGATATGTTGCACGTGCACCATATCTTCGTGTTCGCCTTTCCTTTACACAAGAAAATAGAAAGGAAAAAGAATGTCATGTGGCAGCATTTTATTGACCAACTATCTAGATTGCAAAAGGATGGACAACGCCTAAAATTTTCTCTTCACTATAATTTCTCCAAATTTTTTTCTAATCAAAATTTAGATCCAGTTTTTGAAGTATACTAGTGATAGACTACTCCTATCAACAATAGAGTTATCATAAATATATTTTATTATATTTGTAATTTTTTAAAAATTTGTGTTATACACTTAATTATTAACCTTAAAAGTGCCCTCCATTGCAAGTACTCGTAAAACTAGTTTTTCATTTTCTTTCACTATTGTTTATTCCTCTCAAATAAATTCATCGTTATCTTTCTATCTAAAACTTTTTTACAACTTTTTTTTTTCTGGGTAACAAATATTTTTAGTCCCTGAACTCTTTAGGTTCGATTGAACATCTTTCTTGTAATCCACCGATCCTCAGTTATCAATAATTTTTGTAAATCTGAAAAAACAATTTTTACTCCTTTAAAAGGTTTAACTAAAAGAATGATATCAAAGGATACAAAAGTAAAATTAGAAACAAAAAATATAGATTCTAATCAATCATACAGATATCTTTTTATCAGTAGAGATTAGATTTTTCAGCTCTAACAAATATTCATCATTAGATACATGAAGTAAAGCACGAATATTTGAAACTTCTCCTTCATCTTCCCAACTTAGTAAAGGTCCAGAAGCATACAAAGCTCTAATGAAAGAACGAAATACACTTAGCTCTGACCTGTGGAATTTAGCCGATACTTCTTCATAGGAGCATGAATCTTCTTCCTCATGTTCCCTTCCTGTAAATGACTCAGCATCACTGCAATAATCCGTATCTTCGACTTTTTTCCCACGACGAGCAATAGAAACAAATGGTGTCTTGAAATAATCATTGGTCAAACAATTACTACCAACAGAAGATGCACAGCTATGTGTGTGAATGTGGGTTGAGGTTCTTGAAACGAGGTTGCAATCTCTCGAACCTGCATTGCTTGTAATGACATTAGTATTATCAGTAGGAAAGGTTGATTTGTTCAACTCTTGTGTTAATGGAGGCAAACACCTAACATCTTTTTCAGTGACTTTCCTTCTTTCGACTGAAAGATTTTGATTCATGGATTGACTAGGCAATGGTCTCTTACGAGTTATGGTAGGAAGCGTCCTCACTAGCTGTTGATCCTTGTTTTTCACAATGTTTGGCTCTGGTTTTCTATTTCTAGATGAACCCGAATCTTCAATGGACTGCCAAAGAAATAACTTATGAGATCATATGGTTCAGAATCAATGTAATTGTAAAGAATAAAGAAGAAGTACCTTTTGCAAGAGAAACCATTTGCCATCATGCCAAGCCTGTCGCGTTCTCAGATTAGATTGGCTAATTGATATGTCTAAAGATGATCCAAGTAGTCTTACTATATAGCTACCAACCCCAACAATCTTCATTACTTTTGCTTGTTTCCATGAGGAATTGTGGAATGCTTCAGCAATATCACCAACAAACCAAACATTTGGGCATTCGGGGGGGAAAGGACATGCTCTTATCGTCGTCCTCCGTACCCTCTCCACCGTTTCCTCCACGGACAAATATCTTACGCTGTACCAAGTATGGCCATTACGAGAAGGAATTTCAGCAGAACTCCATGAACCACTCGAAGCTTCCTTCTTACTCAACACCTCAACTTGATCTCCCTTCCTTAGTCTCATACTTCCAATTATCCTAATTCTAAACCTATTGCAAGCCTGTAACTATCAAATATCAAATATAAAAAATCAATAATGTTTTTAAGAAAGTTGAATCAAAGTTGGGACAATATCTGTAATGGGTTTCAACCAAAATCAAAATTACAAGTGCTTGAATCCAAAGTGAACAATATCATATCGTGTTTTTTGATTGTTCAATGAATTTAGACCTTTCACTAATGAACACCATTCATCTAGACAAACAAGTACAGATGGAACCAGATAGAATGGCACAGTAACTATAATTTTCCTATACAATGTAAACAACAAAAGAAGCTTCCAAATTAAAAAAGAAGAACAAAGTTTTAACAACCAGAGAAAGGTCAGCAGCGCAGAAAACTAACGGAATCGAAGTAAGTCAAATGCGGAATTGAAGTAAAGAGAAAGCTGAAATCGAACAATTGAAAGGTAAAATGAAATTAAAATAAGAGATTAAACAACAAATTTAGAGGTGGAGAAAGCGATCGATACCTGGAGATCAACAATGCTCTGAATCTTGCTAAGAAATTCTTAAAACTGAATGAAAAATCAAAGAGTTTCTAAGGAATTTAATGAGCATTAAGCAACAAGTTTAAATTCCTAAACCAATTGGGAGTAATACGGTGGTGCCGTGGTAGGGACTGTCCCGAATAATTCGCAATCTAATTTCCTTGGTCGCTTGGCGGCCTAACCAATTGGGCTGGGCTTCGGCCCAATTCTCACTCTTGAGCTTGTTTACTCATATTTTAGGTCGATTGGCAACATAATTTTTTTCAAGTTGGTTTTAATTTTATATTTATATGTTCAAGTTCAATTTTTTCTTTTTAATTTCCTAGTCTTTATGTTGTATAGGTTCACTTTTTCCTTTTGGGATGATATTTGTTGAGTTTTTTCTTTGATGTATCGTTTAAATCTAGTAAATTTTAATTATGTTTTTCGAAGTTGTAATAGAGTGACCCATAATTTAGTTGATCATGTTCTATTTTATTCTTCATTTTTGTTGTTGGACTGTTCATTTTTCTAATGGAATTTTCCATTTGATTGAAGTAGTGAATGATGAGATAATTCTTTAATTGCTATTCATTAATAATTTTTTTGAAAAAATTAATTCAAGTCTTACTACAGAGGCATGGGATGTAGACATACATTGGTGTTTATGTAATATAGAAAAATTAAATGATAATTTTGATCTAACCACTTTTTTCAAGTTCAACAAGAAGTGGGATTATGTCCATTTTTTTTTTCTTTTTGATTGCATGTAGCCAACTTAGCAATGTGTTAGTTGACCCAACCTAACCAATGTTATAGGATATGGTGTTAAAATCAAAACAAAACAAAATATTTATGTTTTTAGGTGTGAGTAAATGTTGAAATAAGATTGATTCGTGAGATTTAATCCAACTATAAATAAAATAATTAGAATTTTAAATAATTCCAAGTAAACATAAATTATAAAAAGTAAATTTCAATATACGAGAGATCAAAATGATTTTGTTCTTCTGTTGACAATTTAACTCGAATTGAAGTTGATGGACTTGTCCATTTGCATCTTTTAATATCAAACAAACTACGTACAAAAATACAAAAATAATATAGTGTGCCACAATGACAATGGCAATTAAACCACTCCAAATAAATAACTTGAAGAAAGAAGAGAAGTTTGCTATTTCAACACCGTAGCTGCAAGGGAGTGAGCCAACATATTGTGACTCCACTTCACGTGGTAGAATGCAACATCGATCATCTCATGCATAATCAGTACAATCTAAAGAACCCACGCAAAAGTGATATCTGTTAATAATTAACCTTGAAGTTTAAAATAATTATATTAGTTTAATCATTAAATAACCACACCCAAAATAAAAAAAATAAAGTGTCTGGAAAAGTTGCGACGTGGCAATCGCATGACCTCTAACATCAAAGAATTTTATAACCATAAAACCGTCCATCTCAAAATAATACGACGTGTCGTCCCATTCACCCCAAGCCTTCCTCGCATTTTAGTCTCTTCCATAACAGAACGGTGCCGTTTTACTTGAAACTGCGCACATTAGCAAAGAAAACCCAAAATTTCCCAACGCTTTTGGGCGCCAAAGTCATCACTAACACGAAGCTCCAACTTGAGTTCCAATGCGAGCAGCGATTCAACCATTTTCTCTTCACTGTACGAATTCAAGCAGGTTAATGGCGTCCGGTTCGAATTCCTTGATGTGGTTTCGGAAGGGTATAAGGATTCACGACAATCCGGCGCTTGAATATGCAGCCAAAGGGGCCAATTTTCTGTATCCCGTTTTCGTAATCGATCCACATTATATGGAGCCTGATCCCTCTGCGTTTTCCCCTGGATCATCTAGGGCTGGATTGAATCGAATTCGGTTCCTTCTTGAGAGTCTTGTGGACCTTGATTTGAACCTCAAGAAGCTCGGCTCGCGCTTGTTGGTTCTACACGGGGAGCCTGGTGAGGTCTTGATACGCTGCTTGAAAGAGGTATTTTTAGTGATTTATAGAGTGTATTAAAATAAGACATTACCGTTTCTTCCGCTTTTTGGTATTAACTTGTTGTCTGGTGATTCGTTTGGTTTCTTACAGTGGAATGTCAAGAAACTTTGTTTTGAGTATGATACGGATCCTTACTATCAAGCTTTAGATATCAAAGTTCAAGTAAGCTTTTTTTTTTTTTTTTTTTTGTGTTTTGCTTTTTAATTTTGGCTGGTTATTTTTGTTAAACATGAGTTTGAAGATACAAGAGTGACCTGGTACTAATTAGCCTTATAATGGGAGTCTATTTAGGTCGAATAATTATTTGCTATTTAAGAATTTGCTTCTTTTCTTAGAACTTTTTTTTACCCTAGTTGTTATCTTTCCTAACTAAACATTTGGATTCTTAACCAAAATCTAAAAACAAAAAACATGTTTTGAAGAACTATACCCATTTAGTAATTACCATTTCATTTTTTGTTTTTAAAAATTAAGCTATTTTTCTCATTTTCTTACATAATTTGCTTCTTTCTAAGCACAAGAGTTGAAATCTTAGTCAAATTCACAAAAGACAAAAACAAGTTTGAAGAAGTGTTTTCCTAGTTTTCAAAATTTGGATTGGTTTTTGAAAATATTGGTGAAAAGTAGATTACAAAGGAGGAAATTCAGAGGTGTAAGGAATGTTTATAGACTTAATTTTCAAAAATCTAAAAACAAAAACCAAATGATTACTTAACAAGTCCTATATTTTTTTTACTTTTCAAATCTTTGCATAATTTTTGAAACCAGTCATACAAATGGTTAACAAAATAAAGGAATCAATAGGTAGAAGTAGTTTTTGTAAGCTTAGTTTTTAAGAAATCACATGGTTATAAAATGGAGCCTTAGTTTTTCGTAGATTTAAAAGTTTCCATATAACATTTTACCCCCTTTTTTTCTAGTTTACTCTCCTGAAATTCTGAGAATTGAGATTTTAATTTGAATGTTACTTTTCACCATACTTGAAGTAATTAGAATATTAACTTTAGCATCCTGTGAAACATATTTTGGTTCTACACTTCTTATATACCCCGAAAATGAAATGGAAATTTCTTGGTCAATTTGGAAAATATTATTCTGGTGTCTTGACGATGGAAATTTTATGTCCATCTGTTTTCTCTCAGAACCATGCATCTGCTGCTGGGATTGAAGTATTTTCTCCTGTAAGCCATACCTTGTTCAATCCGGCAGATATCATCCAAAAGGTTAGTTTAAACGTTCTTGTTTAAATCAGGACACGAGCCTTATTTTTGTGTGGAATTTGTTGCTTAGTCAGTTTGGTTTCCTTCTTTCCCCCTCTCACGATGGTTAATTTCTAATGATGATTGTTGAGAAGAATGGGGGCAGTCCGCCTCTGAGTTATCAATCCTTCCTAAAACTTGCTGGTGAACCCTCATGGGCATGTGCCCCTCTGTCTACCACGGTTTCTTCACTTCCTCCAGTTGGTGACACTGGAAGATCTGAGATTTCTGATGTTCCAACAATTAAAGATCTTGGTTATGAAGATATGGAGAAGGTTTGTAGTCCTGTTTATTTGTATATGAATCTGTTGTCTGTTACATGTGCAATAAGAATTAGCTTTATGCAGGATGACTGGACTCCTTTTAGAGGAGGTGAAACGGAAGCCTTGAAGAGGCTGGAAGAATCAATGAGTAACAAGGTATGTTTTTTTCCGAAAATTCTTTCAACTTTTAAGCTTCTATCTCCGAGGATCTTTCTTTTTTCATCATTACTTTGTAATAGTTTTACGATAGCAAGATTAAGAGAAATGATAATACTTTAGCAATTACCAACAGACCTAAACTCATCAACAACACCTTTAAATAAGTAAACCAACCATAGACAACCTAGCAAATGGATATAGATATTTGGGTAAGTTTGATGAACGTGCAAGGTTTTTTAATCGGATTTTTGCAGGATTGGGTGGCAAAGTTTGAGAAACCCAAAGGTGATCCATCTGCATTTTTAAAGCCAGCAACAACAGTGCTATCGCCCTACCTGAAAGTGAGTGAATTCTTACTACTTCTATCATTGATGTATGTTTGCAATTGTTTTCCACTTCAATATGTAATAACGACCCCCAATACCCCCGCCCCTCTGTTTCCACTTTATTTTTAATCTTTATGGCAGTTTGGGTGTCTGTCTTCCAGGTACTTCTACCAATGTATTCAAGAAATATATAAAAATGTCAAAGGGCATACATCACCTCCGGTTTCCCTTGTGGGACAGGTTGGTTAATTGTGCCAATCAGACATGTAGTTAATGATATGGTGGTCTGTGTAGTAACAAAACTTGTCTTCCTGAACAGCTCTTATGGCGGGAGTTTTTCTATACTGCAGCTTTTGGAACACCTAATTTTGATCGTATGAAGGATAATAGAATATGCAAACAGGTGGCTGATATTACACTTCTTTTCCCTTCATCTGAGTAAAGGACCTTGCCCATTTTTTTTTGACAGTGAACTCGATAATTAATTCTCTCTCATTTCCGAGATACGGTTCTCGTGGTGACTGTTATGTTGCTCAAAATTGTAGCCTGCGCGCAAATAAGTGAATGGATCATATTTTCAATCTTAAATACGATATGAACTCTAATCTTCTACACAATGAAACTGGTTCCAGCATTTCAGATCAATAACCTTGTACCTGACTTAAAGCTTTATGGGGTTATATATATATATATATTAATTGTGGATTAGCATATAACTTCAGTAGAACTCTAGTTTCCCTTTGATCTAATGATTTAGAACTCTGTTATGTAGATACCTTGGAATGATGATAATGAACTCTTGGCTGCTTGGAGAGATGCAAGGACAGGATTTCCTTGGATTGATGCTATCATGGTGCAGGTTAGTCTGGTTTATCCTTTTACATTACTATCTATATATTTAGGGTAAGTGAGCAAAGTTCGACTTGGTCATATGATAGCAGAACAGTTTGTTTCTTTTGTTGTAGCTTCGGAAATGGGGTTGGATGCACCACCTAGCACGACATTGTGTTGCATGTTTCCTAACTCGAGGAGATCTGGTATGCAACTTAGCTTGGGAAATGTTAGGGCATTAAATTTTAGTCGATCTTGATTGCATTATATTATATTTTCATTTTTCTCCCTCTGCATTTAGTTTGTTCATTGGGAGAAAGGACGTGATGTGTTTGAGAGGCTTCTGATTGATTCGGATTGGGCCATTAACAATGCAAATTGGCTGTGGTTATCGTGTTCATCATTTTTTTATCAGGTTTGATTTGTGTCTTAGAATCTTAGTTTCTTCCCCCTTCTTTTGTTGGGAACATGTTTGATTTGTGTCTTATAATCTTAGTTTCTTCCCCTTTCTTTTGTTGGCAACTTCATCCATCAATAAAATACTTGCTCATAAAAGCATAACATGTATCCCCTATCACCATCATGAGGTAACATGAAAAGATACTGGCAAGGAGTGATGTAAGCATTAAGCAGACTCGTGGCTTTAAATTTGGCAAATTGATTTTACTTGCTGGATCATCGGGTCAATTCTTCAGAAAATGTCATTTTTGTTGTATTACTTCACTCTTACATTTATTCATCTTGTTGGTTGTTTTTGGCTGTCAGTATAATCGTATATACTCTCCTGTAACATTCGGAAAGAAGTATGACTCGAATGGCGACTTCATTAGGCATTTTCTTCCAGTATTAAAAGGTAAACAAAGGGTTTGTTTAGAAACAAAAATTAGACAATTTTCCTACTGTTTATTTTTTAAATATTTTTTTAGTAAAAATCCTATTTATTGTATTGTCATTATTGTCTTTATAGGATAAATAAGTTGAATTTTTCAGAATCACATTCTACAGAATGTAAATAGTAGTTTTCGAAAAATAGTTTACCGAGAGGAAGAAAAAGAAAAAGAATAATGATTTAAAAACAATTCTTGTATACCATAAATTCCTCATCTTCCATCATGATTGATGTTGTGCTCTATTTTGCTCTTATGAAATCCTACTTTTGATTGATAGATATGCCCAAGCAGTACATTTATGAGCCATGGACAGCTCCGCTCAGCATTCAAAAGAAAGCAAAATGCATTATTGGTAAAGATTACCCAAAGCCAGGTTAGTTCTGTGATCCTTTAACCATTATCTTATCTATCCCTTTTGATCGTAAGCTTTATATATCATACTTTTAGGAATAAGCAGCAAACAATATTTGAAAAGGGAAAAACTGTAAGTGGCAGTGGACTCTGGTAGTAGCTGTCAGAACATCTCCTTAAATCGTCCAAAATCAATTCTATTAGTTTTGCCTATTCTTCTATTCTTATTTACATATGGTTCATAAACTTAAACTGTTTCCACTTACCTAGGACATTCTCCCTTCGTTCTGGAGTGATTTTGAAATAGTTAGAATAACTTTTGTCATGTTTAAGATTACTTTGAACTATGCATTTATTCACTCAAAATCAACTTGATATTAAATTTTGCACTTTTGAACACAATTTTTATACTATTAAAATTGATTTTGAACAATTAAAAGCGTTTTCAAAGTGATTTGAAAAATTGTAAAGTAATTTTAACAATTTCAAAATCACTTCCAAACATGTCATAAACTCAGCAAGCAAGTCAACTTTTGACAAGGTCTTGCAAGAGCTTACTTCTCAAAACAATCTTTTATTGAGTTGGTCTATGTAGTCTAATACCAATCTTTTATTGAGTTGGTCTATGTAGTCTAATACCAAGTATGGTGTCTCCAGAAAGTGAGTGAAACACTCTCACGAGCCTATTCTATTAGGAAATTGATAAAATGAGTAATGTTTAGAACACTTCGAATTTTGTTGCATCTTCCTGAAGTAAGGATTCGTTTCTTTTGGTTGATTGGGTTTGATCACCACATCAATTACTCATGTGTACCATCTTTCTTTTTCAGTGGTGTCACATGATATAGCTATCAAAGAATGCAGAAAAAAGATGGGTGAAGCATACGAGCTAAACAAAAGATTGAAGGGTTTGATAAGTGAAGAAGATTTGGAGAACTTGAAGCGAAATTCAGAGGAAGATCAAAGCCAAAATGCTCAAACAAAACGGAAAAGACAAACACTCATTGATTGGATTCAGCCACAATAATGTTTCTTTTCTGCCAACTCCCAGGTTGTGGAAGTTATGATCCAACTCTATCTTCTTTAATCCTTGAAGTCAATGGAGATCTCTAACTAGCTTCACACTCGACTAACTTAGAACCTGTCTTTTTAAGTGTTTAAAACAGTGTTTTAAATGCTTAAATAAGTCAATTCAAACATGTCTATATAGAAATGAATTTCTATATGGTATAATCAAAGGGATGGATTATGTTCAACATTCCTTCCCTTTTATCTTAATTCGGAACCCCGGTGGGTGTTGCATAGTTTATTTTGAGACGTTGACTTAGAGATATTATTTTGAACCAATGAATTAGTAAATTTTAAATTTTCCATTTTATGTTGCGACATTTAGATTTTAAATTTTATCTAATAGATGGTTAAAAAGTTTGATACCAACATACTAATCAAGAAATTTGGTTTTTTATATAATAGATTGGTTATTCAGAATCTCGAATATGTTAATAAATTATTAAACACTAAGTTGTAAGTGTAGAGATCTATTAAAAATGACTTTGAAATATATTTAAGGTATTTTAAACCTAAATTTGAAATTTTGTATTTTTTAATTAATAAGAGTAGGTCGAAATTATATCTCATACTTCATAGGAGTCAATACAAATTTAGTAAAACTGTCTGCCAAATCACCGACCGATTTAATATAGACCAGGAGGCTTCGAGTCCCCTCAACTTTATATTATGTATATAATATATATATGAAATAATACTAATATTAGAAGATAGCCTAACAGTAAAACTTTCTTTCAATCTCTGAACCCAGGTTTTGCATATTTTTTTCATATTATTTTTAGCCCCCATCGACAAAATTTCTAGATTCGTCACTACCGCTACTGGTGACTTCTATTAAATAAGGGCGTCTATCAATATAAAATGCTACGATCCATCCCTACCGCTAATGGTGACTTCTATTAAACAATGGCTTCTATCAATATAAAATGTTATATGGTGGAAAATATTTATAAAATAAAATTTAAAATTTTACAATATTATAAATATTTTGTTTGATTTTGGAATATTTGAAAAAAACTTGAACAAAACCTTTAATTTCTTTTTTTTCGCTCTCTTTTCTTCTTCTCCGCTGCCGCCATAGGTTCCACGATTTTGTAACCTATTCATCTCTTCCCTTCAGCGAGTTTAAATTCAACCGCCGTAAGATAACTCCGACAGCCGCTTTAACCTTGCAAAGACACACGGATTACCCGTCTGATAGATAACCTAGCCGAATAAATTTCCGTAAAAGGTTCTCGTATTGTTCTTTTGTTTGATTGAGGCGATAAACTTGAGAAATGGCGTTGGGACTAATATTGGGACTCGGAAGAGCAATGCGGAGAAAGCGTACATCTTCTCTCGACATTCTTTCATCTAAACGAGCTCCACGAGATTACTATAAGGGCAAGAATTGCAAGCCTACTGGTTTTCATACGCGCAAAGGTATTCATTTCTCTTACATCTATCCTAATATAATTTTAGGTTTTTATGCTTATTTATATTGGCCGAGAAAATGTTCGATTATATGATCAATTGATTTCGAGTTAGTGCCGCTAGATCCAATTGTAATTTAGTAAGAAGTTGAAAATCATTATTGCTTCTAGGAATATGATGTGATTAGTAGGCTATCGAATTACTTCTAATACTAGATTTTTGTATTTAAATTTTGTATGGTTCTACCTCAAATTGCTGTTGGTTGTTTAAAATGTGTAAATTTCTTGCAGGTGGATATGTAGTGGTGCCAGAGAAACTGCCTAACTATGTCGTCCCTGATTTGACTGATTTCCAGGTATTTTTACTAGTAGTTGTTTATTCTAAAATTTAGAACTGATATCTCCCTTTCCTATCCACTACACATCCAAATATTCTGAATATGATTGTGGAGACTAAAATAGGCTACCAGGGAAAAGGTGTACAAAATCTGTTTTGGCTTTGTGTGCTTCCTGTAGTTTCTTGGGTTACCTTTTTTTTCACTCTCCTTTTCTCACTATATGTGGGTGGGGAAATCAACTTCTAACCTCGTCTTGGGTTACTTTTTGGTCTCCCTTTTGAAATTTATTAGGTTTATATGCTTTCCTGAAATCTGAATTCTGATTTGTATTCTCTCCTTATTTCCTTTAAATGAATTATTCCTTGCTGGGTATTTCGTGAGCGATTTCGTGCAGAGAGCTTTTATGCTACAATTTTTTCTAATAGCTTCCCAATTGATTCCTTTGAGTCAAGCACCTGTGGGGTAAGTAGAGCTCGGGGACTTTTGTCTGCTCTGCTAAGGAAATTTGTTTTTCGTTGGTGGAAGAGCAACTAGCAGCCATCTTTACCTTTGAAGCTTTACGTCTTATGGGGAAAGCTTGGGAGCTTTTGTTTGCTAAGGAAATTGGTTTATGGCTGGGCTGGTTGTAGGGCGACTAGCTCTGGCTCCTTGACCTTTGAAACTTTTGCTGCTCTTTTAAGAGTTTTGTCATAATTCTGTATAACAAGGCATGACACAATCCTAAACCCTAAGCCCCAAAATCCTATAGGCATTTTGTTACGTAGTTGGCATCCCTTCTTGTAGCGGGAGCTCCTCTTTTTTGTGGGCTTGTTTTTTTTGTATGTCCGTATATTTTTTCATTTTTTTTCTTAATGAAGGTTGTTTTTTATTAAAAAGAAAAAGAAAGAGTTTTGACATAATACTGTATAACAAGACATTGAAATGTCAAGATTGACGGTTCCTTACAGCTCACAATTTCAATCCCATGCAACATTTTGATTTTTATTTGTTCATGTATGTTTCATGCTTAGAAGATTAACATGCATAAGTATGTCATTGATTGATTTCATTGTAGGTTAGCCCACAGGTCCTATTTAGAGGTCAACTTGAACAGTTGAATAAAACCAAACGTCACTCTTGATACTACTATTCATCTGTAACTTGTGTCATTGTTACTTAGAATTTTTCTTGGAGGCAAAACCGTGAAATACATGGATGGTTTTGTGCAGAATATATGTTTTTCAGCGTCTCCTACTTAGTTTGCTGTTCTCTTCTGTTGTGTGTATTCTTCACTGTGCATCGTTCATTGGTTGAGCAGACCCATTAGAGCTTCCTTGTGTTACAACATTTTCTATGGAACTTGGTTATTGCGTTCTGATAATATAGCCTGTCATGTTAGGATAAATATGGCAGGCTGCTTGTTCATGAGTTGTTGAAACTTTCATTAATTTTGTTCTTTTAACATGTTTGGAACAATCTCATTAACTTTAGGTATGCTACTTAAAATGATTGAATGTCAATTTTGTGTTGTCAAACTGCTCCCTAGGTTTGCATAAGAGTATTGAATCCCGCATAAAGATATAATTTGTTCTTTGTTTGCAGCTCAAGCCTTATGTATCTCAATGCCCCATAGAACTTAAGACAAGTGACAACAATGAATCAGCTAAATCATAAGCGAAGAGGTATAACATCTTGTAATGCTCCGTGTTCTTTTCCCCTCAAATTAATTTGATTCAGCACAATTGACGTATTGTGGTATTTGATTCAAATCCTAAATTTTCTTTTACCTCCTTTGTCAAGTTTTGAGTAATTATCAAGTCACGTGGGCCTTAATTAGCTTTTATTAGAATGTTCTTTTAGGTAAACAGATTCAGTAGTTTGATTTCGAATTCTCCGTTGCCGAGTAGGTTTGTACTGACCCATCAACATATGTTGCAGGTAAATATGAGAATGATGTTGGTGATGTCGATCGAGGGGACTTGAAGCAAAAGACCATTAACTAGTTGTTAGCAAGTTCGGTCTACATTTGTTTGGTTCTTGAGTTGAAAAACTTGTTTCAAAGAACAAATAACCAAGGAGAAAAACAAACAGAATTCTTATTTTCACTATATATGAAAACCGTTGAATTTGAGATTTGAAGTTCAAATTTTGGAAGTTGTGTCTGGTTTTGAATTTGACAAGTTTTAAGGCTATCGTGGTTTTTGCCTCATTGGTGATTGGTTTCAATGGATGGAGAAATAAAAAATAGAGGTCTTGTACATGAGCGAAATGATACACCAAATTTATACCCAAAAAAAATATATTATTAAATTTTATTTTGTTCTTGGATAAAATATAATCAAGTTATTTACTTTTGAAAATTACACAATTTACATCTATGGTGGCCATCTACCTATGATTTAATATCATAGGAGTTTCCTTGATACTTTGTAAGATGATATTTAAATGTTATAAGTTGTAAGATTCCTGGACGGTTGTTTCAAGGTGCACATAAGCTGACAAGGTGCACATAAGCTGACAGACACTCACGAATATTAAAATAAAAAAATAATAATCTACTAAAAAAGCGACAAGTTTCTAATTCCTTCAAGTTCTTGAATTGGGAGGAAACTATCTCTTATTGTATGATTTCTAATGGAAACAGAACTCAATGATATAAACTAAAACATTCAAGTCCCATGTCAAGAGTAAATAAACAACTGTAGTGTGGAAATAGCTCATCAATTCTTACGAGTTCTTAGCACAAAAAAAAAAAAAAAAAAACCCATGGGATGTTCTTCAAATCTGCTTTAAGCAATAACCATGGAGCTGAAATTCAGAGTGGAAAAGAAATTTCTGAACAACCCGCAGCTCAGTTTTGTCACCTGAAAAGCGGCGTAAAATGTTTGTCAAAAATCTAAAGAATTCATCATCCAAATCCAAGATCACAAATGCTGCTAGACTTGTTTTGAACTACATGTCACATGAGATCTCATAGTCTTAACGTACCTCTCATAGCGGTTTGATGACGACGATGACGACCACCTCTGATTTCGCCAACGAAGCCGAGAAGCATGAGGGGAACTTTTGTACATGCTTCCGTGTTGCCTAAGTAGTTCAGGGTTGTGTGATGTACCCTCAAATGATCTTTGGTGTCTATCAAATGAAGCCTGACTCCGCCAACGCAATCGTCGGGATTGGGACATACTCTCCACCGCCCTTTGATGTTGATTATGTCCATGCAGCTGAGTAGCATGAGGCATATGATGAGATGATCCAAAATCCCGCCTTCGTGCATATTGGGAATAAGGTCTAGTCTCCAACGACGAACTGTTTCCTACACCAGTGGAAATATTCGAATTGAGATCACGTTGCACATTCTCCATTCTGTCTTGCAATGACTCTAAGTCTCTCAAAGCATCCAACATACTGTCTGAAAGTAAGTCCATGAGTGAATCATACATTTCAGTAACAAAGGATGACATCCAAAACCTAATAGCCCTTGTAAGACTTTCTCCATCACTGTCTACAGCATAGTTTGACTGCACTAGACTAAGAACATCCTCGAAATCTCTTTCATGTTGCCATCTTACCCAATCACGGCGACGCACTGGGTCCACCTCTGATGGTCGGACATACGGATGTTCAGACCTTGCATGCTTCCTGAGTTCAGAATACGTCCCGCTAAAATCACAAATTTCTGATGAACAACTCCTTACTTTGGAATTCATATATTGGCGAGCAGGCTCAACTACGATATAGCCATATATACTGCCCCGACAAAGCGGGCAAACAAACTCCGATGCAAGCTGATTCCTACCATGTCCATATTGTCCAACAGGTGGACATTCAACCATTTGTCTGTGAGAGACTACATGTGTAAAAGGAATTTCTTGCAATTCGGTAATTAAAGGGATTTGTCCATGTAACTTACAGAATTGTTCAAAGCAGTTCGAGTGGCGGTAGCTGTTGTTGCACATATAAGGCCTGCAACCTCTATCGTGAGAGGAACATATTAAAAGAACAGCATTGTGGGGATGTTCCATGCAGATGGGGCACCTAGCTTCCTCCCATTCTTTAACATTTTGAGCTGATTCTAAAGAATTAGCATTTTTACATGACCCGGCGTGATTTTGGCTGACTGGATAAGGAGATGTCCTACTTTTTTCCAGTGACAAAGAGCGTGCCCTTCTAATCTTTGGCATGTCGATGATTAAACTTGTGCAAGAAAAAAAGAATGTCAACACAATGCAGAAGAATCAAGGTCATGATTAATATTTAAGAAAAAACAGGAAGATACAAAATCCAGCTGATATACAAAAATTTCATCAGATTTTTAAATCAAGATTAATCTAATGATGAATAGCTTTCTATTCTGAATTCTAGAGATCCTTTCAACAAGCATTAACAGCTCCATGATGTGTTAACCCTTTACCAACAAGCATTATCAACAAGCATTAGCATCGAACCATGGCCTCTTAACCCTTTACCAAGAACTTGCCTATTTACCACTAAGCCAACCTATGACGATTACTACACTAAATCCTAAGAACAACAAATTCATGGAAAAGTCAAAATATTTCCTTAGCATTGTAAAATGCATATA
Organism: Cucumis cinereus; assembly: GCA_037974625.1. NCBI lineage: Eukaryota > Viridiplantae > Streptophyta > Magnoliopsida > Cucurbitales > Cucurbitaceae > Cucumis > Cucumis cinereus. Next base: position 15,607,596 of record JBBPDJ010000001.1, on the reverse strand, counting down.
TCAGATCAAACTCATCGCTCAGAAGGGTCGATAGATTTTCAAGATCATCATTTACTTGCATAAGAAATTCTTTATTCCTACTTCTGAATCTCCCTCTGTTGTACGACAACTTAAAACTTAAAAGTGAATGCAGAACAAGCGATATGAAAACAGGGACTTTCGCGATTCAAAAGAAGACTTCAAACATTAATACACAAACAAATTTGCACTCAAAACCACATACCAACACTTGAATAAGAATATGCTTAACCTGATTTTCAGATTCTAAACCATGAGTGATCAAGACGAAAAATAAAAAATTGCTATCAATTGGCTATAACATCGAGATACCCATAAAAGAAAAAAGGAGAAAAAAATTAATGGCAGGTTCATTCTAATCTGTGAACATGAAATTAAGGAAAAAAAAACTGAAGACGGGGATAATTAAGAATTAAGAATCAAAAGAAAGACGAAAAATCGTAATATAAATTGCGATTGGGTCAATATAAGATTAAAGTGTTTACCACAACCCTTATCTTAGATTGAATAAGAAGATTTCAAAGAAGATAAATGGTGTTAGAAACGAAGAAACAAGAGAAATTGAGCCGCTGGGGATTGATCGAATAGTCCAGAACACACAAAAATGCAAATAAGGGGAATGGTCGTATCCTTTATTAGTTCTAACAATCCTGACGTAAATTCTAATTATTTAATATAAATGTTAACCTTTTTTTTTTTTTAATTTTGAAATATTATATAATATCAATGTAATTTCTTCTTAAAAAAGAAAAACAAAAAGAAAAAACAAAAAGTATGATATAATAAGTTCAAAAATAATTTTAGAAAATATTTATGATATATTTTCTAATCTTACAAAAAAATGTTATTGGATATTTTTACCTTTTTATAATTTGTAAAAAAGGTTTATTGATGTAGATTTTTAAAAATATATTTGTGGACTATTACAGTACTATGCACAACACAATGAGTCAGACCTTCAATCAATCAGACTTTCTAAGTAGGTGACCACCATGAATAGTTATTGAAATTTTTACTACTAAGTCAATCCATGATGGTTAAGTATGAAGTTCAAAACAAATCGCCATAACTTGAAGAATCTTTATCTTCTAGCATGGGGATGGGAACCAACCTACAACCTATCAAGTAAACATGACCCAAGTGGTCATTTGAGTTGATTGTAGAGTTTTAAGATGCCTCGTAATATCTTCATTTACATCGTTATTTTAGTTCTACATGTGGGATACAATTTTTTTATTTTAAAAAATATATATTTAAACCATTTAGTTGAACTTTGATTATAAATCTTATATAAAATAAATATTTTAAAACACAAATATATCTATATATATCTATATGATATACAGAAGAATATATGCCTCTATTTAAAATCTAGAAGGAGCTATGGGAGAAACTTTAACCTTTTTATTTATCCATTTAGAATTAGGATGGTCATGAGTTATTTTAGATAATTTGACATTTAAATCACTAAATAAACTTTTTATTTTGTTATGGTTGAGTATCATGTGTAAAAGAAAAATATTTAAAAACAATCCTCTATCTTTTAGCATCGTAAAATAAAATTAAAAAAAAAAAACATTTTATCTCTAACTAATATTAACTCCTCGTTAAATAAAGGTTTTTATTATAAAAAATCACATTTATCTCCAACTAATGTATACGTAAATTTAATATTACTAAAAATTAACCAAATTATAACTTAATATTAAGGGTGCTCAAAATGCTAAAAAAAAATATTTTTTTTAAGAGCGGTGAGAGAATAAATTATCCAAAAAAATTAAGAAACTAAATAAAATTAAAACAAATAGATGTTGATGGAGTTATCGGATTCTTTGAACACCATTGCTTAGTATTACATATCCGCGCAATACATGGTAATATAAATAATATTTTGCAAGATGTGACCCTAAATCTATTATACCTTATAAGTAGAGATCAAGTGGTGTAGACTAGGCTATATGATTTCTAGAATTTGTATAAAAATCTAAAATCTATATTGTATTTATCACAATACGGTGTGCACATCTAATTGATATCAAGTTTTGGAATCGAAGGGTTTAAGATTATATTAAATACAAAATATCGTAAAGTGAAACCAACGAAAGTATCACCAAAATAGTTGTGGAACTCAATAATCAAATAGAAAATTTAAACTATCACAACATTATATAGGCTTTTCTTTCCAACAATTGACCAAACTTTTTATCGACGAGACGGAAAAGAGACTAATGCTCAATATCTATAAGAAGGTGAATAAGTGAAATAAGAACAGAACAGAACAATATCACAAAAACAATCCTATGATATAATAAGATCCTATTAAGCAAAAAGATAAAGGTACCTCTACCTTGAAATGCAAAAGGAAACAAAATGAGAAGAAATCAAGAGGCAATTTCTAAATCATTGTACTTTGATCAAATCCTGCCAGTGACAATTGACTATTGGCCTACAATACAGTACATGATTCACCTTTCTTCACAAGTCTAAGACCCATATCGGACCAAGACTCATGGTCCAAGACCTAAATTTGTCTACCGATCAATGTGTTCCCATCATCAAATAAAGACTGATATGGAATTGAGGTTACCAGAGCTTGGAAAAAAGATGTAACTCTCTTAGATAGCACGCCTTTTCCCAAGACGAATCCTATTCACGACATCGACTGGTAAAGCATATGCTGGATCTATGGCTTTCAACGATGGATATTCAAGAAGTGAAAGTCCTGCAACATTCATTTACGTATAAATTTACATTAGCCAACAATAAATGTCTTTAGGTTACCAAATATTTGGTTATATCTGCAATAGGAAGAAGATATGTAAGAGATTTGTCTGCTTAAGATAGTAAGATGCACCTGCTATTCCAAAGTATGTGTGATAGACATCAACAGCATCATCTGGTCTATCTGAAATTCCTCCATTTTCGGTATCCTGCACTTTTCCGATAACAAGAACGACGTTGTGGAATTTATCTTAGATTAGAAACAATACAATCCCTAATTTAGAATTTGCCCTAACCAACCTGGCAGTCTAAGATGAACTTTATCAGTTTTTCCTTATTAATCCAGTGGACCCTGTCAATCATGATCAAGCTAGAAAGAACCCACCATGAATAGCAGACCTGAAGCAACGAAACAAAATCTCTAAGTAGAAGGTCAAAAGCAACTAACGGAAACAAACTTAGTAATAATCATCTTATCCCAAACCCACATCAGGGAGTTTTTCAGGGCGACCATTAAGACCTCCAGATTTAACTTGCCGCTCACACAACCACCAGCCAAGAAGATCCTTGTCAACATGGTGAAGAGACCCCGTAAGAGCAAGAGCGCCAACACAACAGAAAACTGTATTTACACAAATGAATTGACGTTTAGACATTTGAATTGGATTAAAGGACAGTGTAAATAAATGCTAGTTGAGCTTAAAGCAAGAGTATTGTGTAAATCAGAAACTTATTCTCAGCCTAATACTTTAGTTGCAATTTATTCACGATTGTAAAGTTTATAGAACAAAGCAACATTGTGCAATCACCAACACTGATAGCATATTATCCGCTATCTCACTTTGTAAATTGATCATTTTTAGGAACAATTTTGGAGTACTTGAAACATTAAAAAAAAATGGTTACATACTTTGCCCAGAATGTGACTCTCCACCAGGTGTACATCCAAAACCACCATCCATATTTTTGCAACTAACGATGAAGTTCACGGCCTTCTCAACATTGATTTTATCCAATTGATGTAACAACGACAGGCATAAAATTGCAATGTATGAAAATCTGAAAGGAAGGTGATTAATGAAGCTCATAAACATTCTATGCTTGGTGACTTGTAAGGTTGAGCCAAGCATTGATTCCTTAAGAAAAGATATAATAAAGAAATGGATAGACTTGGAGACTACCTTGAATCAACTTCACCCCAAATATCCCCGGAAAAGGAGCCATCTTCATTTTGAAGGCCAACAACATCTAGTAATGGGTCAAGTGTAACAGTCGATCTTGCCACTCATGGGAGGACCAACTACCCTAAAATCTGATACTTTAGAAAATCAGTCATCTATATTTGTACATATCCGCCAATGGTGCATTCAATCAGGCACAAGGAGATTTGAATCACATTCTTCATCCTTGTCCTTTTGCACTCAAGATTTATTGGAAGTTTCGAAAGACACAGTGTCTTTGATGCCTTTGTTCGGTTATCATACTGCAATGGAGAAAGTGGTTTTACACCCTCCTTTTTGATACAGGATCTTACACTTCGGCAGACTAATTTTTTGCATGCCTTGGGGAATACTTAGCCGGGAAATAAAGGGAATATTTTTTTAGAGTTGAAAGACTCTTGGGAAGACGTTGGAAAAATGGTACATTTTAATGCCTCATTTTAGGTCTACGTTATGAAGTTTTTTTTTGTTGTTTTCCTTTTTCCTTGTTCAAAAGATTGAAGCAACTTGTTTTTTGATGACCCGTTTTCTTGAGCTGGCTTCTGTTTTCGTATGGCATTATATACTGTCATTCATCTTAATGGAAGTGATTTTTCTCAAGAAAAAAGATATACAGGGGAGGGTCAAGGGCATCTAATTGTAATTATTTTTGTAGGTTAAAACGTCGGATTCCCCCTTCCTCCTTCCTAGCCTTGGTTGTTCTGGGTAATAGATCGTTTAGTTAAGGAGAACATTTATCAATTGATGTTCGCTGATAGCTGAAAAAGAGCTAGGTCCTGTGATTAAATGCTGGTAACTAGTACGGCTACTGTTTCTACCTTCTACATAGAAAGAAATTGTAGACTATTCAGCAATAAGTGCGGATTAAGACTTTTGTGATTATACTCCTATATCTAGATATTGTTTGAGCCCTTAAGGATGGATTCTAGATATTGCTTTTACCTTTTTATTATATCAATATCAATGAAAAAGTGTTTTTCCTTTCTAAAGAAAAGTATAATGTCAGAAGATCCAAAACAATAAGCTCTCAACAACTATTTTAATAAGTGAATGCTGATGAGGAATATACAATTAGAAATTCTATTACCCAAAGTGGCTCCAACGCCTATCAAGGATTCATGTAAGCAAGCAAAAACTAAACGTCCAATCAAAAGAGGAGAAAGAACATTTTTAAAGGATACAATTTGTCACCTGATCAACATCTAAAACATCCAGCTTGTCAAAAAGAGCTAAAACTTGCACAGCACTAAGGGTGTAAAGTATGTGTGGATCATGTCCAACATTGCCAGCAAAACCACCTGCACAATGAAGTATCACTTTTCTGCCTTGGTTATCAACGACTCGATGCCCATATAACACCAAGTAATTACAATGATTCAGATAAGAATTAGGTAAACAATCCCCAAATTCATGCTGGGAGAGTGTAATGTAATTAAATAGCAACTTTGTTCGAGACAAACATACACCCATAAGCACAAACTAAGGCCGTAAATTTTTTAGAGAACTTACCTGACTCGTGTTGGCATGATAGTACCCATGACACAACTTCATCACCATCCACAGTATTGAGCTTTCCAAGAATATCCAATGCAGTCAACCCCCAGTATGCACCATTCATCCTTAGATGTTCCATCACCACAGATTGAAAATCATCCTTTCTCTGTACACAAAACATAGAATAAACAGATAGAAAGAGTGATTTTTGAAATGACTCAAAAACATATTTTTTAATCATTCACAACCAATTCTACTTGTACAGAAATCACATATCGAAGTGTAAAATCATGTTTCAAAGTGGTGTATGACAAAAGTCCCTAAAATGCATAAGATCCATAAATGGGAAACGAACCTTTTCAACAGATAATATGTATTGAACATGCTTCTCAGTTGCCAGTTCCCCCATCTGTCAATTCCTGGCCTAATTAGCTTATTATTTAATGGAAATCGATGCAAAAAAATTTGAATGGTCAATATACAGAATCAGTGATTGGGCAAGAACTAATTGTATGATTGCTACTTAAAATTAGTAAAGAAAATTGAATAATAACGAAGAACTGGGAAATTATAATCTGAAATGGAGTGAAAGAAAATGATTGAATACCAGGTCGGGGTCGGAGCTCCACCTAAAGAGATGCAACACAAGCGAATGCGAGTTGGATATGCCGTAGGGGTGTGGAAAAATCGGTCCAAACAACGACCACACTGATTCGAATCGGATCAGCAGCAAAAATTAGTTAGATAAAACCGAACCGAACCGTTAGTATATATATAGAAATTACAAATTTACAAATTCATAATGGTTTAAAGATCAAAACCCTAAAATCCTTTGCCCCATCCGTTTCCTACAGTCATCACTCCCAATTTTGATTCTCCACGCCTCCACCGCCACGATTCCAAGTCTACCGGCGGCACCACAGAACCAGGCCCAACTCCACGGCTCCTAGTTCACCGGCAACTTCACAACTCGCTCTACGGCTCCAAGTCTACACCTCCACGGCAGCAAGGTAAAAATATTTTGAATAAATTTTCAAAATATTTTAAAATCTATTTAAAATAATTGTCGAACATTTCTATTTTACCAAATTTATTTATTTTCAAAATTTAACGTTTAAAAACTTATATTAAATACATTTTTTATAATTCAATTAAGATAGATTTCTTTTGAATTTTGATTTTACAAAATGAAAATAACTACATTTTGATAGACTTATATAAATTATAAAATTTTAATATTTTTTTTTCATTTACAATAATTTCTCCTTTTTTAATTATTGCAATTTTTTAATTGATGTAATTATTAACTTGTGTTTTAATTTTTGTTTTGGAAATTTAAAAGAATACAGAACCAAAATAAAGTATAGGAAGCGGTCTGTTCGGACCAACCGGGTTTTCTTCCGGACCCGCGAAAGTACAAACAAAACGAAGCGGGAATTAAACCCCAAAACCCTCAACAGCCTGCGGCAGCTGCAAAGTGTTGTTGTTCATCTCTCCCAACCTCTTCTTCTTCGTTGCACTTCCCAATTTGATTACAGTAAAGATTCAAGGCAATGAAGAAGGAAATTCTTAAATCGCCGCCTATAACAGCTTTCACTCCCGACGGCGACTATCTCGCCATCTTCTCCTCAAATGGAGCTCTTAAGGCAAGCTCTCTCTCTTTGTTTTTTCTATGCTTTTGGTTTTTCTCATGCTGATTTTCACTTGGAATGCCCAACTAGTTCATAAACTTCTGCGTTTTATACCTCGGTGTACTTGCAAATATTTGTTTTCTTTTTTTCTTTCCTTGTGCTTTTGGATATATGGATGTTAATTTACTTACGAATTTGGTGTACATAGATTTGGAGTACTCGTGATGGGAGTTTATTGGCTGAGTGGAAGGACCCAGATGGAAAAAATGATGCTGGTTATTCCTGTATGGCATGCTGTTTTTTGGGGAAAAAGGTGAGGAAAGCATTTTTAGGGTTTATATTTAATTTGAATACTTTGACACCGTTTTGTAAGTGTTGGAATCTTAAACCTGTAATGTCTTTCTGAAATTTCAGCGTAAAAGCAGTTCTTGTGTAGTTGCTATTGGTACCAATAGTGGGGATGTGTTGGCTGTGAATGCTTCAAATGGTGAGAAGAAGTGGGTCTCTGCAGGCTGCCATCCTGGGTAAGCAATCAAATCTGCTTACTCTTGTTAACTTGGTATTTTTAAAGAATGTCAAATGATTAGATGAGTTGGTTTGAGGGTTCAAACTTTGTGTACTTTGATGATTTTCTGTTGACCATGTTTGTTGCTTGACATTGATGCATCCATTGTGGTGATACATTTAGATAGGAGAAAAATGATATGATAATATAACGTTACAGAGATTTATGTTGGAGGTTTCTCTTGTTCACACACCTTATATATATAGATTTCATGATCAAGTCACCTTATATATAATTCACTCTTTTATGATAGTGAAGCTATCTCTGACGTGAGTTCATCAACACATAAAGTTATGTTTCTGTAGAAAACCATCCTTAGTTTGTCACTCTATTGATTATGGTGAATGAATCATTTTTTAACCTGATTTGTGAAGTGGAGTTATTGGCCTTTCTTTTGCGGACAAAGGCCGTAGACTGCATACAGTTGGAAGTAATGGAATGGCCTCTGAGATGGACACTGAAACAGGAAACATTATCAAGGAATTCAAAGCTTCGAAAAAATCAATATTTTATTCAGCCTTTTCACTTGGTTAGTTGCTTATTCATGTTCTGCTATGAGAACAATGACAGCACCTTTTCTTACTTAATGAGTTACCCTTTGCCCAGATGAGAAGTACTTAGCTGTAGCTGGTAAAAAGTTGAAGATTTTAAGCACAGATGACGGGGATGTGCTTATTGTGCACCCTGATAAATTGGTGAGCTTCCCAAATTCTCGTACTTTTAAATTCATACAAATCGCTGACTATACTATACTATACAAAATACAGGGTCCTGTGAAGCTTGTTTCTGTATCTGATGATGCTAAAACAATAATTACGTCAGAACTTGGAGCCAAACATCTTCAAGTGTGGTGGTGTGATATGAGTGCGGGAAAATTTAGTAGAGGTCCTGTTCTGTCCATGAAGCATCCTCCATTTGTCTCTGAATGCAGAAATGTTAGCAATCAAGAAGACAGCGTAGTTGTCTTGTCAGTATCAGTATCAGGTGCAGCTTATTTATGGAAATTAAAGGTACTATCTGAGGACGAGGTTACTCCAACTAAAGTCTCTGTAGAAGCTAATGACAACCAATCAGCTGAGGAAAACCATGGCAGTGCTAAGAAGAATCGAGTTTCTGTCATTGCTTCCAGAATACATGGTGTGGGAGACAATGAAGTATCAGTTCTTGTTACTCATGGCTCCGTGGACCTACCACAGCATAGTCTTTTAAATATTGGATATACCGTGAAGGAAGCTGCAAATACTGCATATGAGAATAAAACACTACAACAAAATGATGGTGTTTCTGAACAAGGTTCGACACAATGTTCACATTTGCCATTGTTTTCCTTATTTCTTCTCCCTCGTTCTCATACAGATTTGCATGCTTATACTTTTACGCAGGTCCCCATGAGATCGAACAAGTGATTACGCCTAAAAGCAAAAAAAGCAAAAAGAAAAGGGCAGCATCTGATCTTGATAGTCTGACAGCTGGGGATGTCAGTGATGTTGGTAAGGATTGTCTTTAGGCTATTGCGCTTGTGGCTCCTGAATTGTCATTGAACATCTACATCTCTAAGCAAATAGTTTAATTTTTTTTTTTTTTCAATTTTATAGCTGACACGATATCTGGTGATGTAGGCAATGGACATGCTTCTGATGTTCTATTTAATGATGATTTAAATGAGCCATCCATGGGAGAGAAACTTGCGAGTTTGAATTTGGCGGACCAGAATGAGGATGGAGGTCGTGAACAAGAAGAGCCTTCCGTCCCTGTCATACCACCAAGTGCAGACTCTGTTCAGGTTTTGCTTAAGCAAGCGCTACATGCAGACGATCGTGCCCTTTTGCTAGAATGCTTATATACCAAGGATGATAAGGTTATCACAGTCCTTAGTCCTATAATATTTACTTCGTCTACAAACCATTTTGGTCTTAAATCTTAATTCATCATATATCATCTGTTCTCAGGTTATTTCAAAATCAATAGCACAATTAAACTCATCTGATATTCTCAAGCTTTTGCACTCTCTAATATCCTTTATCCAGTCAAGGTAATCTCATTATTATGATTTTGCTTGATGCTCCCTTAGGTTAAGGACCTAAGGTAATCTCATTTTAAAATTTTCATGTCTTATCTACAGAGGGGCAATTCTTGTATGTGCCCTCCCTTGGCTGAGAGGCTTACTTCTCCAACATGCTAGTAGAATTATGTCTCAAGAATCTTCTCTCCTTGCCTTGAATTCTTTATATCAGGTTAGCAATGGTTTGTTTTATACGATTGGTTAAATCATTGGCTAGAAAACCTTTTTAGCCATCCGAAATATGCTGTCAATGAGCCATCTCTTTCACTGCCATTAATCATTGTTCTCTAATAGATAAATACAAATATATAATTTATATGTACGTGCAGCTCATTGAATCTAGAATTTCTACTTTCCAATCCGCTCTACTGCTATCAAGTAGCTTAGACGTCCTCTACGCGGGGGTAAGTGCATTATTTTCTTTCCACACATTAATCGGCTGAATTCGAGTTCAACCGAAACCTTCTTTGAGCTCAACAAGGGGAATATTCCTGTCTTCTTTTTGGCAGGTCCTTGAGGAGGAGGAGAATGATAATAATGCCATTGTACCGATTATTTACGAGGAGGAAGATAGCGACGAAAATGAATCGGGTGATGAAATGGAAACTGATGAAGATGATGAAAGGGAAGAAGTAGAAGCCTTTGACGATCTTAGTGCTGGTGAAGTTGATGATGACATGAGTGAATGATTTTAAAAGCTACACAAAAAGAACAACCTTTGTGGAATTTTATTTTTTGACCTTTTTCCCAAAATGAGCTTTTTGCTCTGTAATTTTGACATGATCAATCCTCCTAATGAATGAGAATTATTTAAACCCATTGCCCCAAGTAGCAAACTTGCTATATGTGTTCAAGAACATTTTCAATTCAGATGCTCACATTTTCAACTTGGATTTAAGATTCTTATTACAAAATGATCTTTGATTGATACTCAATAGATTGAACTACATTAAGATTCAAACTTTGGGCTTCTCTTATCTTAAATCCGACATAAGATTCAATCAAACTCTAAAACGTTGGTAAGCAGAGTCCCGACCAATTTTAAAGAAAAGGATGTTATTATTCAAAGTTAAAACAAAATACAAACACTTTCTCCAACAAAAAGGGAGGAAGCATTTTCTTCAACATTACAACAACTAAAGAAAACACAACAGGAACCAAATAAAACAAAAACAACTGGTACACACTTCGGACAGACATGGGATCCGAATTTACGAATTAAACCCTACGATAAGTGGTGGTGTCAGTGCTGCCTTTGTCCACGTCATCGTCGTGCTGGGCCATACCAAAAGTGCTTTTAACTGCTTCCGCTGCTCCTTGTGCCATACTCTTCACTTTCTCTCCTGTCTGCTCCAGAATCCCTCCGGTCGTTTCTTTTCCCGATTGGGCCTTCTCACGGGCCGTTTGGGCCGTATCTGAGGCCCATTCTTTTGTTGAGTCCGCTGCTCCATGTGCCTTGTCCCTTGCGGCCCGCCCAGTCTCGTATGTTTTCTCCTTTGCTTCTCGGGCCTTCTCCCCCATTGTACCCATCGCTTGATTAGTTTTCTCCTAATTTTTTTTTAAAAAAAAATTAATGGAAATTAATATCAAGACAAAAGGGAGTATATTTACTGAAAATGATTAAGAGCAATTTTTTCTTAAAAAATAGAAATATATATA
>JBBPDJ010000001.1:15563032-15596126 GCA_037974625.1 Cucumis cinereus | reverse complement strand
ATGAAACAAAGTGTAGGATACCTCAGCTCGTCCCTTGGTTTCACCAGCTCTATAGCTCTGATTGTGAGATGCCATTTTTATGAATTGGACTTCAGCTTTAGTAATTGTTCTTTTTGGTTGCTTTGTGAGTGTAATAAGGCATGAAATGGAGCATATTAATAAGCTTCCGACCTTGCATAATTGTTCGACACGTGTCCATGGAAGTGACACGTGTAGGACTTACGTGCCTTGTTGTGGGATACTGCTGCTCTGTGCTGCACTGATTTCACAAAAACTGGCTGCACCATATCGATGACTCAGCCTATGCACTTTTGCCACGTGTTTGCTCCTGCTTCCGTCGGTGCATGTTCAAAATGTAAATAAAAATTATAAATTATTCAATGAATCCACCATTTTATGCAATTATCTCATTTCAATTTCTATTTTACTTCGTTTCTAAATTTTTTTTTTTTTTGTTTTTTCTACGTAATTAGGATACAATGTATAGAAAATAATATGTATTTATAAATAACAAACAATAAAAAAATGATAAATACAAAATAATAAAATTTTTAGTAAATAGTAATTTTAAAATAGTACTTATTGTAGTTAATTGAGGACTTTTAAATAGTATAATCTTAGCCCTAAACGACTCCTTAGGTGTTGCCTACATCTCTAAGTCAAATAAATAAAGTTACTACATGGTAGTTTTTTATTATTTTTCTTTGTATGTAAAGAAATGAAGAGAACGAGATTAGCTAGACGATAATCGTGAGAATATCTAATCATTACTCTTAAAAAATAATTTGGTTTAAAATTATTAGAGTGTTTGTGCTTTTATTTTTAGTTTATTTTGATTTTTATATACTTTTAAAATGTTTATTTTAGTTTTTGGTGTTTTAATTGGTAAATAATATGAAAAATGTTTATTTTACTTAATGTACTCTTAGAAATTAATCATTTTTTGTTTGTTTAATTTCTATTTTAAGTAAATAAATAGTAAATAGTCACTTTTAAAATTCAATAATCAAAATAAATTAAAAGTAAAAGTAAATTTAATAAAACTTTTAAAAATATTACAATTAATCAAAATTGAAAATATATATCCAAACATTTTGAGAAAGGATCAAAATCAAACTAAAGCTTAAGAAGTAGTGACACCAAATCATTATTTTAAACCCAAAATAAAATAATAATAATAATAATAATAATAATGTTTTGGACTCTTGGTGGTGGTGCAATCTCATCCATACATCAAATAGTTAATATTTAATTTAAAATCCATCTTTATCTTCTTACCTTTTATTTTGAATTATATCAAAATGGTCCTAAAGTTTAGACAAATTGTGCAAATTTTCATTTAAACTTAAATAATTATTTTCTCATGTGTATATTTAATGCATAAAAGGAAAAATAACATCCTAACTGTAATTTAAATTTGTTGACTTAGCCAAATAATTTAAAACAGTCCATTATTTCCGTACAAATCTCTCTCCTACAATTAGGGTTTCATAAATTAAAAAAAAAAAAAAAAACCAGCCAAAAATAGCCTAATTTCACCAACTAAAATTAGGGTTTTCCACCTCTATATAATGTTTAATTTTGATTATCATTTCATTGCCTCATTTTTTCATATTTCATTACATATTTTTCTTATTTCAATTTTGAAAAAAACAAAAAACAGTATTCAGGAAATGGCAAGCCATCAGGATCTTAGCCACAAGGCCGGTGAGATTGTTGGCGAAGCTCAGGTAATTAACTTATTATTTTAATTAAGAGTAGTAGATTTATTTATTGGTTTTAATTTTAATTTGAATGATTAATTAGGTAAAGAAAGATGAGATTATGAACCAAGCCAATGACCCATCTACTCATGACCAATCTGCTGCCCAGACTGCCTCTGACCTCAAGGACCAAGCTGCAAATTTCCTCCAACAGGTAATTTTGTTTTTTTTTAAAAAAAAAAGAAATTATATATTATTATCATTTTGTAGTTTTGATTTTAAATTTTAATATTGTAAAATGTGTATAGACTGGAGAGCAAGTGAAGAACATGGCACAAGGAGCAGCTGAGGCAGTGAAGAACACTCTTGGGATGAACACTGATAACACTTCAAACCCCAACAACAATCCAACCAGCAACCCTACCAACAATCCATCCACTAGAATTTAAAACACATGCAACCATTTAACTTAATTACTTCTTTTTTATTTTACTTTTTTGGTTTCGATTTAATTTATGTATAAATAAATTGAAAGGAAGAGTGTGATGTAATTGGATCCCCTTCCTCTTCATAATTTAATTTAATTTCTAGTTTTGCTCCCTAATATCTCTTCTTGTTACATGTTGCTTTAATTACTATATATAGTTTATCAAATTAAAAATAAATGTATTAAATTCACATTAATGTTGAGGGGTTCGGGTAAATTTACATTTACTTGAATAATAATTATTATTATCTTCTAGAATGAATATATATGCCACACCTTAATTAAATATTATTCATGTATCAAAATTAGATCAACTTTGGACAAAGTCATAGGTAAAAGTTATTCAAACCCATCATGTCTTTTCTTTCAAAAGTACCCATAAATATATAATAATGTTACATTACATATCATTACAATATAGTAATTAGTACATTTTCAATTAAAGCATGCATGGGTGTATCTTGAATTGCACTACACAAGTTATCAGCTTTTATATATATATATATATATATATATATCAATCTCATGTTCTCTATTTAAAAAACAAAATAAAAACAATTAAATATTTTAAAAAATTGTCACAGGGCATATTTATGTATACAAAGTGGAAGTGTTTTATTTTTTCCATAAAATTTTACTAAAGTTGGTGTGGGAAGAGAATAATGAGTTAGTTCGTCGTAGTCATGGTGTCAAGTCAACTAGAATCAATTCATTTTGCTTATCATCAAGAGTGTTTATGATTGACTCACCTCTCATAAAAATATGATTTATAATATTTTGCTTATATCATAATTAACTTTATTTCATTTTGTTAATGTATTCACGTTAGGGGTCCCGATCAATATTTTTATAGCGATTCTTTTTTCGTTATTTTTTGGCACTCGATTTTTCTAAAAATATTGAATATTCGCAATAAGGATGGTCTCATCACGTTATTACGATACACATTGTCATCCCCGTAATACATTAACAAAATGAGATAGTGGGGTGAGTCAAACACCCTTATGAAAGTCGTACAAAAAACCCTATATATGTCTTTAGCACTTTAATTTGGCCTCACTCTTCCATAACTTCTCTAATTGTGGGGTGGGGGATTGCTAAACTAAGCTCGATTATCACATAAATTATAATTAATTAAAGTTTAACTAGTTTTTATTATTGTTAAATGAATTTTAAAATTTCACTTAATAACTATTTTTACTTAATAGAAAAATTGACGTGCTCTAGTATTTTTAATGAAAAGTCCAAGTTAAATTGTAAACCTTTAAAAAAAAAATCAAAAATTGAAAAGTTGTAATATTTTGAAATTTAGAAATTAAATAGGAACTCGAACAAAAATCTTAAATTTAAATAGATATTTCAAAATTAAATGATTAGTGAATAAGACTGTAAAAATTATTAATATTTTGGGTTGGCGCAGCAATAGGAATAGTGAGAAAGGAATAATGAGTGGGGGAAGAAAAAAAGACGTAAAGAAAAAAGAGTTGATGGTCAACATGAAATTCCTTCAAATTAAAGAATTACATTATTAAATTCTACTTCTCACATATTATTCCAATACAATAAATAAAAATAAAAATAAATAAATAATAATCATCTCCTCCATTTTCATCTTTATTGAAAACTCACCATTATTATGCTTCTCTTTTTTTCCAATTAATGCACATGTAATTAATATATATATATATATATATATATATATATATATCATTATTTCCATAAACGAAAAAAATATACTTCATATATGTTAAATATTTTGAGTTTTTTAGTCCAATAATACTATTGGAAGATATATTTCTAAGATAAGTATCGATTGGTCAAAATCAATTTTTGATCAAATTGTTACTAAATCGACTATGGTTAGTTTAATAACGGTTAAAACTCATGGAAAAGTAAAAGTTAAATATATTAAATAATTATTTTTTCTATATGAGTATTGTTATAGATAACTTGTAGTAGAAGTACTTAAAGGAGAAGAAAAAGGGGTGTTCCCACCAAACTCAAAAAGTAATATATATATTTTCTAAAAGGAAAAAGAAAAACACTTTCATCAAATTGTTTGACTGTGAAACAACATTTTCTTAAGATTCTACAGCATGCCAATGCCACTTACCATTATGAAAATTTAATATATATATATATATATATTAAAAAAAGGGTTTTAAAAAACAGAAGAAATTAAAAGGGTATTTTTAATCCTTCTTTCTCTAAATTAAAAGAGAAAGTTGATGGATGGGACCTTAAACATTGCTGCTAAGTGGTTTGTGAATAAGCATGGTCAAAATCCAAATGCTTTTACTTCTTCTTTTTTAGAGATGTTTTTAGTTATTGATAAGGAAAAAAAGCTATAAATATATATATTAAAGAAAAGGGGGGAGAAAATGTGTATTGAGAATAGGTTACCACATTATTTTCTCTTTTCATGTGGGGTATTCTTTTAAATGTCGGAAAGATGTCCCCTTTGAACTTAAGCTTTGGAGTTTGGACTCAACTAAGTGTACATTCTTTTTCGTTTATTTTCTCCTTTAATTACATTTGATCCATTTTATACTCTTAACATATGTTTGGTTAATTAACACGACTGCTCACATGTTTTGTCTATCGAGTTATATATGTATCATTCAATCTTTCAATATACATTATTCACGTATACAAACAATATATATTCATAGTTTTTAAATACAAGATATTGATATATTTAAGCTACCCTATTATTAAAAGTTTTCGAAATTTACTAAAATAAAAGTTGAAGAAACAAACTAAATATATATTATGAATCAATAGACAGATTTAACATATAAAGTCATTTTCTTTCCACATAAACACAATCTTTGGTCAATGAATTGAAAAGATAAGAGTCCATCAAATGTCATTAATAATATTATAATAAACTTTGGTACCCACAAAAAACAAGTAATTACAATGATTTTCAAAAGGGTTTTACATTGCATGCATGCAAACACAAAATCATTAAAAAGCAATAATATTTTGATTCATAATTAAAGATTTATTATCTCTTTTGAACTGCCCATAGTTTGAATTTAATTATTATATTGCCTCTTTAATTTCTTTTTTCCATTTTATTTTTCTTTTTATTGTATATCTTCACTTTTCATGGAGTCCCTCTTTGGCTATAAAAACAACTCCCCACCATTTGCCTCTTCTATCCATGCCAACTCTCTTTCTCCTCTATCTTATTTAATTCTTACCCTTCGTTCAAGTTTTGCTTCAAAACCCTTACATTTACTTTATTTTATTTAGGGTTCACTCCTCCATTTATAATTCTTTTCATAAAGGTATAGCTTAGGTTCGAATTAGTTTTTAAATTTTAATCTATGTACTTTTAAATATTCAAGTTTTGTCTCGACACTTTTAATCAAACGTATATTTAGTTCTTGTTGTTAATTTATTGTTGATTTTTTTTTTCAAAAACCTTTTAGTGTCCTATTAACATTTTAACTATAAATTTAAATATAGTTAGTTATATGATGTATTTTCTATGCAATACTAATAATTATTACTTAATAAATTTTAATTTTAAAAGATTAAATTTAATATTTATTATTCGAAATCTAATAACCACCAAAAGTATTCAACGCCCATATCTATTTTGAAGTTTACTATACAGTATGATAAGTTTTAGAGTTTTCCAGTAGATCAATAAATGAGTACATTACATGTTGAGAACAGAGTGCGGGTTCATTAAGATATGTTTGAAATATATATGAAAGTGATTCTAAAATGAAAATCATCTTAATGAAGCTTAGTTTTGCAGGAGGTCGGAGTAATGAACAGGCCAGGGGATTGGAACTGCAGATCATGCCAGCACCTGAACTTCCAACGGCGGGAGTGCTGTCAACGGTGTGGGGAATTCAAATCAGGAGAGGGAGCTGAATTAGGGGTGTTTTCCGGCAGATCGGGAAGACCCATTCCCTCGTCCTACGGCGGAGGAGTTGCATATTCGCCGGGATCCGACGTCCGCCCCGGTGACTGGTACTGCGGCGTCGCTATTTGTCGGACCCACAACTTTGCCAACCGGTCCACTTGTTTCAAATGCGGTGCGTTTAAGGATGAGTCAGCAGCATCTGCGGCGGGAGGAGAAGGGTTTGATTTTGATATGACGTGTCGCGCATTCAGAAGCTTTGCATTTGGAAGTAGTAATGCCACGTCACGTGGTGTCTCTCCTTGGATGTCTGGTGATTGGATTTGTTCCAGGTCAGGTTCCAAACTGTTTGAGAGTGTTTGAGATAAGGAGTGAGTTATTATAGTCCTAGGTTATTGTGGTTGAGTTATAAGAGTTTGTGTTTGGAAGGTAATTATTTTAGTTTGAGAAGAAAATAGTATGTGTTTGTGGTATAGATTATTTTAGTTTGAAAAGAAAATAGTGCAACACTGTAGCAAATAATAAAAAAATGATGAATGTCAAATAGTAAAAACTGTAGCAAATAATAAATACTGTAGCAAATTGAGGATTTTGAAATAGTGTTTACTGTAGTTAATTGAAGATTTTTAAATAGTATTTACTGTAGCTAGAGGGGGTTATTATAGTTCGGCATAATCCTTGCCCCAAACGCCCCCTTTAATATTATTATTTTTTTCTTATTAAAATAAAATTCATATAATGTCTATATTTAATTATCTAAATAGCAAAAATCACGGGCAGTAATTGTTACAATTATATCATTAAATTTTATAATTTTAAAAAAGTTGCGCTCTCAAACTCACATAAATGTTAAAATTAAATTAAACTTTCATATTGAATTGTTTTTGTTCAATAAATTCACAGGTCAGGATGCAACGTACATAACTTTGCAAGTAGAATGGAATGTTTTAGATGCAACGCTCCTAGGGACAGAGACTGGTTTTAAAGATTTCAATTTCTACTATCTCATCCAAATTGTGGCCATGCTCTTTTTATTTCCTTTCACTTTGGTTGTATGCTCCGAATTTATACTCATTTTTTGAGTTTGTATTGTTTTAGGGATTTTAATTTTAATTTTGGTTCAATTTTGATGTCATTTTTATTTTCCTTACACTTTTTTTTATTAATTTAAACTGTTTTATATTCAATTTAACATTAATATCTAACTTAATTGATATAAAATCTATAATTTGGATAAAAAGTTCGAGTTATTTCTATATAAATGGAAATGCTTTCGTCTCCGTTTAGTTCTTTGAATTGTGAATAATAAGTTGCAAGACTCATACAGTTCTTCATTAAAATATCTTTTTTAACACTAAAGTATTTAATATTTAATATATTATAAACAATAATTTGAATATTTTTAACTTTAATTCTTAACCAATAACTTATATTTGATCGAATCCAAAATTTAAAAATAATAGATTATTAATATTTTATATTTGAAAATAGATTAAAATTATTTGCTGATAATATGAATATGACTCCTTATTTTTATTATTATTCTTATTGTCTCACTGTAAATAGTTGTGAATTAAAAAGATAATCCTCTCATAATTTTTTTAAAAAATATGTATATTACCGTTTGAAAATAAGATAATATCACTCGACTCTAACGGGAGCCGTTTGGATTGTGGAAATAAGGGTGAAAATGAGTAAGAGATAAACATGCATGCTAGCTTAGGCGTGTGAATAAACTATTTTCATGCATCATTTATGACCATCAACTATGCCCATTCAAAATAATGTGTTTTCTTAATCTCCACTCCCTTTCCTCTTTTAATACATTTTTTTATTCTTTCATTTTATATATTATTAAAATTGTTTAATTTAAACGATAAATAACTGAAACAATAAAACTATCAATTCATTAATTATATTTGTAGTTACTTAATGATCATTATGATTAGTATAATATGAATTTATTCTTTAATAATTATAATTAGTTTATCATTGATTAATTATTTTATTGGTTAATAAATCATAATTATATAAATTCATCAAATTACTCCTTTTACAAATACTTGTAATTAATAATTTAATTAATATTACTATTTGTTTGTTAAATAATTTATTTTTCTTAAAATTTTGAATTGAGTTATGGTTTATCAATTAATATATTAAATTTAATAGAGTTTTTATGATTAATTTTACAAATGAAATTCAAAAAGTATAATTAATTTCCAACAATCTTATTCACATACTTATAATTTTAGAACATTCTTAATTCTCATCTCATTTTCCTCAACCCAAACGACTCTTAATTGATTGATTTGATATTTATTTATATACAATAAAAAAAGTAGATTTAAAAATTAAAATGTTCGAAATGATTATTTAAGTGCTTAAAAATATTTGTATCATTTAAAAATTCTATTTTAAATTTAAAAAAGGCGATTTCAAATAATTTCTTAAAAATATTCACCAACACTCCTATAAAATTAAAAAGAAGAAAATGTTATACATGCCTTCCTCTCTAGTCACTAATAAAAATATTGGTTTGTTTGAATCAATTATTTTAGAGTAAATACATATGCAACAATTTCTAATTATTTAATTTGTGGACAAATGGATGTAACATACTAGGTTCTTGTGTATTAGAGACTTGTACTTCCATGAGGGCAATGGTAATTAAATTCTAAATTAGTTGAGTTAGTTTAATTTTATTATAGGGAATTATGATGTTTAATTCATTTAATGATATTAAATTAACTATTTAATTGTATAGTAGTTACTTAAATAAATTAATTGATTAATGAATAGTTTTATTGGTAGACATTACACCAAGACTCTAACGATTTTTTAAATCTTTAAGAGTTTTTTTTTTTTTTTGTTCTCTTCAAACTTTTAAAATTACACTGCAAAAAAGTGCTAGTTTTACAACACAAAACATTAATAACATCGTTTTTTTTTATAATTTTTTACTAAATTTGTAATATATAGTATAGTTTTATGAGAGTATAAATGAATGAAAATTAGAAACAAATTGTATGGTTAACTTAGGATAAAAGATGAGAATGAATTTGAAAGAATTAGTAATTTAACTTAAAATTTTAGGTCAAACCAAATTGATTCCTTATTTAAAATCATAATTATAAAAAGAATCAATGACGCAAAATAAATTATATTTTTTTTTCCAAAATTAATCTTTGAAGAAACGAGTAAAGTTAGAGAGGAACAAAAGCTTGACACGCTTGTTAGGCCCAACTGTTCACCTAAAAAAAAAAAAAAAACGTTTCGAATTTTGTGGGGTTTTTTTCTTGTTATTTGTAAATGAATCGAAACGGGTTTCCGTCAGATTTCTCTTCCAAAGCCCGTTTTGTTCGCAAAATCTTCTCTTTATCTTGGAATTTTGCACACCACCAAAAAATTTGCCCTTTTTCTAGTTCTGTCTCAGGAGGAATCAACAGGGTTTTCTTTTTTTAATCTTATATTTTTGCAGCGTTGGACCATACTTTGAACTCCTCTGCCCATACCATCCTGCTCCAAGCCTCTTTCTTCTACAATGGCGTCCTGTTAGTGTTTCTCTCTACCATTCTTCGTGTTTTTCTATGTTGGGTCCTTTTGTTTTGTTTTGTTTATTTACTTACTAGTCTTGCGCATGGGTGGTAGTGACTGATGAATTCAGCTGAAATTATGAATGTATCTGGGTTGAGTTCTTCTTTAATTCTTGAATGGGTTCAAAATCAAAGCTACGTTGAAGTTGTATTGTCGCTGGAATGATGATTGATTTTTAATGAATGTGTATGACTTCAAACTCTTTTTCTGCACTTCCCACTTAATCTGAGGGTTGAATTTCAATGATATGAAAGGGGATGAGAATGCATAAATCCTCTTGATATAGCGATTTAAGTATTAATATTGTTGTGGAACTCGTTTGAGATTCTTTCTTCCTTTAGTTTTAGGCTAAATTATAAAAACTTCCCTTGTATTTTGATATTTGTTTAAAAAAGTATCTGTATTCTTTTAAAAATTGTAATATTATTCTTGACCTTTCATAAAGATGTCAAAACTAACTTTGGAGTAGAAATCCTTTCAAATTTCGTAGTTGAAATCTGTAATGGTGTGACGGTGACCTAGAAACGAGTGACGATCAAAACCTTCATTCTAGGTCACCACCAAACATTTCTAGGTCTCAAATTTCATTTGAAATTGCAAGGTAATTATGAAAGGGCAAGGGTAATATTGCAACTTTTGAAAGAATTGGAGTATTTTGTAAACAAAGGCAAAGTTCAGTATTTTATTATTCAACCTTACTTTTATTGTGATCATAGGCATTGTTTCACTGTTGTTGTTGTTGTCTACTCATATTGCAGGCAGTTTGAGAGCTGCAGATTTTAAAGTCTCAAAGTTGGATATTAGCAGGGGAAGAGTCTCTACCTTACAGCCTTGTAGCTTAAGAAATTGGATAGGAAGGACACCACATCGATATTCGAGTTTGGTAATATCACATTCGCCTCAAAAAGCTTTGCATGCATGTTGTAATGCATCGCCCGAGACCCAGAGTATGTGCCTATGTTACTCGTAATCTTTTCATCTTCATGAAACCCAACATTATGTAATTGTAGTCAAAAGTCATTTTCTGCATTTTTCTTCGTGAAGATTTTTGAGTTTTTCTTGTTTTCTTTTTGTTTTGCGTTGGATTTTCTTTTGAAAGAAAAGTATAATAGGAAGTTTGTATAAACAAACTGGAAGCTGATATGATTAGATAGAACTGGGCACAGCTTGTGAAAAACCAACAAGACTTCTTCAATCAACTTTCAAAAGCCAATTACTGTTAAACTTTTAAGTTTAGGTTATTCATATACACCTTTAAGGTGTACACACATTTTTGGATTCTCGAGTCTCCCGAAGGTTGTCAACCTGGGTAACTTTCATTTAAATTGTGCTGTTGGAAGTTGCATAAAGTACTTAACACTAACCACATTTTCAAAACGATGTGCATCACTATAGCTATACTTTGCTTCCTAAGTCTAAGTCTTGTTGGAATGTTAAACTCTCTCTGATATGCATCTGTCTTATTGATGAGGTACAGCCGTAATCAAAACAGAAACAGGTTCTGAAGAAATAAAACCTTCCAGTTTGGTCAGCCAACTTATCCCAACTTTGCATGAGGTGAGATTGGGTTTTATTGGTTAAAAGTTTATTCAATGTAAGTACATTCTATCTTTTGGCTTGCTCTCTATTGGTTAGGTAGAGGAAATATAAAGGTGATTGTGGGGCTGGAAAGTAGATAGTTGAACATTTTTAAACTTGATTAGTATGGTGGACCTTCTTTTTTTTTTTTATATATATTATACGGAAAGTCTTCTACTGTTAGACGATCCAGACATATTGTTTGTTGGTTAACTTTATGTATTAATCGAGTATTGGATTCTCATATATTGCAGTTTGAAATGGGCAAACCGAACACTTTCAACAAGCTTTTACTTTCTTCCATCAAACCTATATGCCTTTTGGATTTTCATGATGATCTTCTCCTACAGAAATAGCGAATTTATTCAACTTAACCATGTCCTTTTGGGTCGAAATATACTTTTCATTTGATATATTGTATGCAGGTGGAAACCCTACTTACGAACATATGTGATACATCTTCGATTGCAGAGTTTGAATTGAAAGTAAGTAGTATTGAACTATTTTTAACTATTTGTACTTTCTTTGTTCTTCCTTCTACTGTTCTACAGAGAGCAAACTTTTGCTCTAACTTCTTTGTCTCAAATATTTTCCTCCTTGTGCTATTAGCTCAGCGGATTCAACTTGCGGATGGTGAGGAGCATAAAAAACGAAAATTTACCTCTTCCCCCAGTTCCAGCTTCAGCTCCTGATATTCAACATACAAGCTCTATACCATCAGATTCAAATGGATCGGTTAAAACAACATCGTTGGCTTTAGTCAAACCAGGACCTTTTTCTTCGTCTCCGGAGGGGATCTCCAGATATGTAGAGAAAGCTACAGATGGAGGTCTATCAATACTTCCATCTCCTAAAGTAAGTATACGACGTTTTGTTTACCTTCTCTTGATCATAGTTTTTTTTTTTGAAAAGGAAACAAGTCTCTTTATTCATATAAAGTATATAAAAAAAGAGACTAAAGCTCTTAGTACAAAACAAAGATAAAACAGAAAAAAACGGAGCTTGTACCAAAGCGAGAACAAAAATACAAAAATACAAAGACTAAAGCATAAGCAAAAATAAAGGGGTACAAGAGAATGGAGACTACCAATGGAAAGCCTACTAAAGAGCCTAGAACTATGACACTAAAACACGGACCATAACATAACGTATTACACGTGAAAAAATGAAAATTACCAGGGGAACAGTGGGTATTAAGGCCGAGAGCGGGAGGCAGCCCAATTCGAATTGATTTCCAGGATCCTGTAGTTGGAGAAGATTGGAAGGAGGGAACACCAAGAGGAGGCGTTTCTATGTTCCAATTCAAAACTTTCTGGGGCACTCATTCTTTTTTCTTGAAAAAATCTTTGATTTCTTTCAAACAATTTCTCTTGATCATAGTTATGGATGGTAAAGTGAGATTTGAATGCAGGTCGGGCTTTTTAGGCGGTGTCGAACCATAAAAGGCAAGCTTGCTCCGCCATCCTGTGAAGAGGTATGTTAAATCCACCCACCCCCTTAAAAGGAGAAAAGAAAAGGAAAATACTTGAGACAGTTCATAAATTATAACGTGATGCCAAAGCTTAACTGCATTCTTCTTGGCTATTTCCGGTCTGTTGCATTGTATCTTCTCATGTGCTCTTTTACCTTGTGACATGCTTATTTCCCTGATGAAATAAATAATGACCATCTACCAAACTTTACTAACATTGATTCACTAAACAGAACCAGGTAGTAAAGGAAGGTCAAGTTCTTTGTTACATTGATCAGTTAGGTGCCGAGATCCCTATCGAGGTTCGAGTCTCAACTTCAAACTTCTAAAGTTACTGTTCTCTACTGTTTAGGTTGTGTACTGAACTGATTATATTCACATAAAGCTCACTGTTCTTGCACATTGGTTTTTTGGTTCGTTTTGCAGTCTGACATATCTGGAGAAATCGTGAAGATTCTACGCAAGGATGGTGGTAAGTCGGTTTTCAATGCTTTTTTTTTCCCTTTACTACTATAGTTTGAAGTTCCATGAATAATAGCTTAGCAATTCACCATTCTCATGACAGAGCCTGTTGGATATGGTGATGCTCTTATTGCTGTTCTGCCTTCATTTCCTGGAATAAAGAAGCTTCAGTAGTAGTAGATAGACTGTTTCCAAATCAAATCAATACTTCCTCAGATTTTTTATGCCTCTGGAAATTATACTTGCCATTTCATCTCTCTCTCTCTCTCTCTCTGAATATTAACCAACATATTGTTGCAAGTGCTAAATTAATAGTTTGAGTCCTAAATTTTCATAGTTGTGAAAACTCTTGAACTTTGGTTGTGTTTGTTTTCAAGAGTGGGTACAATAGTTCTAAGATTTGGTAATTTTTACTGTTTTTTGCTTCTCATTTTATAGAAACGTTTTCAAAGTTGGTGAGCAAATTTTGAGAAGAACAAAATCAGTTTTCGTTTTCAGGATTTTCATAAATATAAACAACAGCATTGCTTTTCTGTGTAAAACTAATTTTTCATTATGTTTTCTGATTTTTCATAAACATTGTCATTGTTTTTCAAAATATAAACTAAATATTTAAGCAACTGATCTTGTTTTTGGTTTTTTAAAATTAAATTTATATCTATTTTGTTTATATGTTTTGTTATATACCACATTTTTAAATATAAAATATAAACAAAAATATAGTAAAAATATAGTAAAAATTTAAATCTATCTTACATTTTGTAAATAATTTTAATAGTTTTTTCATTTATAATAATTTTTCTTTTTTGAATTTGTCTATAAATTTAAAAACTTTTTGAAATATTGAAAATAAGTAAAGAAATTGGCTTTAAAAACTTTATTAAACAAAAAATTACCGACTTAAAAAGAAAATCAGTTATTAAACATAAAACTCGATTTAATATCAAATAAATCAATCACTATATACAGATTTGTTAAACATAAAGTTCAAAATTGAAAGATTGGAAATTCATTAAACAATTTAAAATTTTGTTTACTAAATGGTCACAAATTCAAAAAATTCATGCACTAAATTGTAATTTAAGAAACTTCTTTATTGATTTATTTAAATTTA
The DNA here is from genome assembly GCA_037974625.1 of Cucumis cinereus. Lineage (NCBI taxonomy): Eukaryota > Viridiplantae > Streptophyta > Magnoliopsida > Cucurbitales > Cucurbitaceae > Cucumis > Cucumis cinereus. The sequence continues at coordinate 15,581,831 of JBBPDJ010000001.1, read as the reverse complement.
ATGAAATTAAAAGTTTAGGTTAAAAATTGGTATTTAGAAGATGAAAATGAAAAAAAGAAATCCAAACAGTTCAAAAATTAGACCGCGAAACAAGTCAAGGGGGGAAACGAAAGGACCCCCCCAAACCGAAGCAGCCACCGCGATTTATGATCGGAACTCCACCGATGAATCTCACGGCGGAGTTCATTTCATCTTCTCCGCTGAGTTTTCCAATGGACGGCTAGAGTTTCACTCTCGTATTTCTCCACCTTCCTTGTAAATATTGTACGATAAATTGAATATATAAATCAGTTGCCATTTCGAATTTCATCGATTTCTTCCAAATTTCTGGACTTAGGTTTGCTCTACCGGAATTTCTTTTCGACGCTCTGCTTGCTTATTGGGCAAATTTTCATCAGGTATCTCTATGGAGTTTTTTATTCTTTTGCTCCAAATTTGATCTCCTCGACTAAACTGCATGTAACAATCCTTGCTTGATTCTCTTGCGATCTGAAGATTTCGACAATGTACAGAGATTTAAGCGATTCTTGCAATTATAACCTTTTGGAAAATGAATGTTGCCTAGAATCCTTCAGTTTTTCCGTTCAAAGAATTTGAATCTTCAAATTGGATGGTTTGGCCCTTGAAATGAGTCCTCCTAATCGGTTTGTCCCTGAGGCTCGTGGCGATTGGCCGCTATTGCCTCCTCCGTATCCCGATCCAAGACACCAATCATTCTATCGGCCTACGATGTCTGGAGCTGTTTCTAGTTGGAGAATGCCTTCAAATTTTGGGATTCCACCATGGAACAATTGGAACATTGGACATGACCATGAGTTGGGGCGTTCATATACTCCTGGTTTTAATGATACTCACAGAATGTTGCCTTCCAGACCAGGAATTGAATTCCATGAAGGTCAATTATTAGAGCTTTGGAATGTTGATAACTCGAATGAAATGAAAGTGTGCAGACAGTTCCAACGCCGGAAGAAATGTGCATATGGGGATCAGTGTCGTTTCCTTCATGAAATTCCTCAGAAAACTAGGGATTCTGGTTCCTCCAGCCAAAATTATGAGGTTAGAACAGTAGCTTCTGGTCATGTTATGGATCGAAGAAGTGGGTTTAATCAATTGGAAGAAGTCCGATCAAAAGTACAAACGAAAGTGGTTGTGCATCGTGAGATTCCAAAGCCTTTAATCTGTAAATCAAGGCCCTGTTACCCCTGGCAGACCACTGGTCGCTGCCCATATGGGGCCGGTTGTCGCTTTGCCCATGGAGAACCAGGTATTGTGAGATTCCTCTTTCATTTTCCACTATCAATTTACGATTCCATTTGTTTCCAAGTGACTTACAGCTCTCCAAGCAAGAATGAATGCCTCAACATGTATAAAATCTATTCTTTTGCCATTTTCAGTTCCGTTACTTGTTCCGAGAAATTGAATTTTGCCTTAAATCACCCCCTCAAATGAATCCCCTTTTGTTTTTTTACAATTCTGGGTGGGGGTAAGGCTTAGAAAACGTTAACACTAAACATGTACTAATGGACATTCTAACACTGAAATAGGCTAGAAGATTTACCAATTCGAACTATAAATGCCAACCATGTGGATTTACTTATTCATCACTGCTTGAATCATTTTCATGAAATCAAAAGTTGGTGATTGTCAAATTACAGGCATTGATATTTCCCTTGTCTTCTTTGTTTTTGGAGAAAATAGAACCACAGAAGCTTGAGCCCTGCAGTGCATCACAACGTGGGAGCGTAAGTGGTGTCTCTGCAACATCTACTGCTGCTGTTGAAGCTGGATTAAGGAGCAGCAGAGAAATTGGAACCGACTGTAAGAATAAAGGGCCAAGAATGAACCAATTCTTCGAATCAAAGGAGTCTAAGAAGTTGATTGGCATTTATGCCGACTGGCTCGAAGATTGAGTTTTCCGCATGACTTGAAGTACAAAGATTTGACCAAATGCCGAGGCTTTTTCCAATTCTCATAAATTGGTTGAGAAAATGAAGGTTCTTCCTGAACTTCATAACTTCATAGTGAAATTGAATATATGGATAATAGATACCATTCTTAACAAGAATTTGGAAATTTTCTGTCTTTTTTGTGCTCCGGAATATAGTAGCAAAGGCAAGAATGAAGTTGATTAGTCTGTTCATGGTATTCCATCTTTCGACTTGTTTAGTTTTACTTTTTGACAGATATTAAAGCAGTAGTATGAAGATTTGAAGTCTAAATAAAAACTGTTCCACCCAACTATTGAAATGGCAGATAGTAGTTATAGTAATGAATGATAATAGCATGTTAACTAATTAGAACTTTAGAAGATAGCCTGTGACTTTATTAGAAGGCTGAAGACAGAGGACTATAGATTCATGTGGGACGTGTAGACGAGAATTAAGAGGTGATGCAGGGTGGTATCTTGAGTAATTAAATAAACATGTTTGAAGATTTGAACTTCTAAATACAACCTTTAGAATTTTCCTGTTTTTGTATACTTTCAAATGTTTAATTTTAGTTTCAGTACGTTCAATAGACACAAACTTCAAAATGCATAGGACTGGACTAAACTAGCGAGACCTTAGGTTCATTTGCGTTTGGGTTTGTTGAATGAAGAAAAAGGATTGGATTGAGGTTTGAGGGTACGTACTATTCTCCTGACATCCTTCCTAACAGACAAGAAAGCCAAAAGCAGTACAAGAAACATGGTTGGATAGGTTTGGCTTATTTCCTTTTCCTTATTGGGATTTAAATATGAAGACTTCCTCCAAACAATTCCCCACATTGTAATAAGGCAACCAAATAGACTCATTCTGCCACCCCCTGCTCTAAACATTCCCATCATACCTCCTCCTACAGCCAAATAACTTCCTGCAATAACCTGCTTCAACTCAACAACATCATCAAAACTTTCCATCTTAAATTGTGTGAAATTTTGAAAACGAAAACAATTTATACCCCTAAACTTTCAAGGCCACTGTACTAACAATTGTATTGATGTAAACCCGAAACATTTGTAAGTGTACCGATTTCTACCTTATATTGCGCTCTGTTTTATCAATTAAACTCTTGAAGTTTAACAAGTGAATCAATTTAAACTCTTAGTTGTGATTTCATTTGAAAATTGTTTATGCATCGATTCCAATCGCTCATTATGTTTGAAGAAGTTTACACATGTGCAAGAATTGATGCATGGACGGTTTTCCAATGTAATCCTAATAAAATGGTCTAAATTATTCCCTTGTGAAAATTCAAGAGTTTAATCGAAACACAATTTCAAATTTCACACAATATTTTTCAAACAAAATCCAAAATAGTGTCTAAATTGATACACTTACGAAAGTTTCATCATTTAAATCAATACAACCTCCATTTAGGGGTATATATAATTTAGTTGTGATATACCTCTAGGCGATGGAGATCCGATGTGAGAGGAGAAGGTGTTTGGATAAACTTGTATAGCTTTGGCAAGCTATTAAATGGTGGAATGGGTTTGTTGTTAAAGATAGCTTTTGCAATGGCTCCAGGATATAGAACTCCTTTGACGACAGAGGCAGGAAACACCTCGGTCGCCAACAACTGAGAACATGTCAATTCCAACGGCGTTGTGCATATTGCCCCTCTGCATCTCACTCTGTTCCTCCAAGAAAAAAAAAACGTAAAAACAGAAAGCATAAACAATAGAGAAAACCAATTCAAAGATTTGCATGGAAAAAAACAGTTTTATCATTGAAGAGAAATATCATATTACAGATTCAAATATGTCAATAGAGTTGCGTACTCGTCTAAATCTTAAGGTCAAAATCGTAAATGATGTAAATAACATAAATATGAACAACGTTAGATGAAAAAGAAGAATAAAAGGAGGATCCTTTAGGTTTATCCTCAATTAGGGTTACCTGAAAAGAGGAATTTGGAAGAAAATGATAAGAAAATATAAAGTAGAGGCAGTGGTAGAAATGGTGGTTGCCCATCTTTTGGAAGACCCCATAACCAAGAAATTATGTTGGTTTATTGAAGAAGATGACAGCAAAAATGGCCCTGCAATATTAAGCTGTTTGTTTGATGGGAATTGAAAGATTCAGAAGAAGGAATAACAGTTTTTCATTCTTTAAATATGGACCTAACAATTGGTGGTCTTATGGGATCTCTTAGGACATCAACTTACCTTTTCTAAACTAATCTCTTTCATTTTACTATTTTTACTTTGTCACCTACATGCAACCCCTAAAGAGGGGGTCATCTACGGTGTGTGGTGGATCTGGAAGTTTTGTTCGTGAAAATTTTAAACTTATTAGTTTAAAATAATAATAATAATAAATAATCTATGAGTAATAAAAATATATATAAACTATAATTTGAGTTTTTTTTAAGTGGTCGAACCAAATTGGTTGACTTCAATTCTAAAGACAATAAAATCTAACACTGTACTTCCATAGCAAAATATCTAACATTGAATTCTTCTTAGAACCCATTCGCTATTGTAGATTCACATCCATCGTGAATTGATGAGAAATAAGGCACGATTTTAAGTGCATTGCAAAATTTATAAGAATACAAATTCTTACTTGTTAAAGATTCGAAATCTTACGACTTTTTTCTAATGTGAAATTGCATAAGGGTGCTTTAAGTTTTTGACTTAAGCAAATGTTATTGTTTATAGAATTCAGGTCATTTGATATTAGCAAAACTAAATTTGGATCATGCAAAAATATCTTATAAATTGACTAACTATTAGTTTTGAATATCACAAGATTTCTGGAAAACTTTCTTATTTGATTCGTTATAGATGAGGTTTACAAACAAACCACAAGAATGTATGTTAACATGACCACGGTTCAACTGACATAAAGTTTATATTATCGATTTCGTGGTCATAGGTTTGATTCCCCCACAAAAAACCCCCACTAAAATGAATTGATTGACAAACATCTATCTTTAAATATAATAATGTACAGAAATGGGATGGATCACCCTTTCTTTCCCCTCTAATCTCATTTGCTTCTTAATTTACATTAAACATCTCCAACTAAACTCTAACTTCAGTGGAAAAATCAGCCTCTAAGCTCCTCCATCAATCCCTGTTTTCGAAAGTTTACAAGTTTAGTAGACATTTAAGCAAGCAATACCACAAACTACCAAAGTTCACAGAGATTCCCACCCGTGAGATGTATTGTTCAGCATCAGTTCTTTTAAGAAAATGTATGGAATGAAGTGCAAAGTTTGCTGTTTTATCATCACTCAAAACGATTCCGTCACCAATATCATCGAGCACTCTCACTTGGATATAAGGATCCTTAGGTGGCACCATATCCTGCCAATGATAAACTTGGAAATTTTAGTCTGAGCAATTTGAGTTGCAAATGTAAAAAAAATGTGTGATTGTAAAGTTTGGTATTTGAAATTACCACAGTCAAATCCAACTCCAGTTTTGACATATATTCTTTAAGACGTGCAGAATGCTTCTTGAAATACTCTTCCTCTGAGTTGCTGAGCTTCTCTTGTATTTCCGGTGGAATCATAGAACCTACTACCTTCCATATCAAACTTCTAATAATCTCAGCTCGATTATGCCTGTGTGTTCATTTATAATGGCATTTATTTGGCAAAAAATTATGGAATTTACTAAACCCAGCAAACCAAGATAAAGACTGTTTTTCAAATTTATCTCATAATGTTGCACTTACACATAAGCCATAAGGCAACGTTTGTTGCGAACTAATGCAAGGTGGTGAATGAGCGCACCAAAATGATCTTCATTCTTAGTTGTCTGAAGATCTAATCCTTCTTCCTGTACTTTCCTGTTTCAGATTATCATATCAGCCATATTGAATTTCATTGGGAAATAGATGAAGATTTCTCAAACTATAAATTTATTGAAAGGACAAAATTCCATAAAGATCGTATCTCTTATAGTTAGCCTCAACCATGGACACTTGTCCATAGGATAAAGAAAGTTCCTAAGCACTACTGTCAATAAATGAAGCCTTGGGTTCACATCTGTTATTGAAGCTTTCATGCCACTACCATTTCTCATGATTGCTCCGCCTCTCCTTATTTATATTCATCTGAATTGTTATTAACCAGAAAAGTATGCTCTTAGAGCAGTTTAACTACCTTCATTTTGCTACCAAACAGTTTAATATCAACTATTAAGATAACCTGCAACTACCAGTCAAAACTATATATCATATCAATTAATGACACATGTGAATAAAAAGGTAAAATCTTTAACCTAATCAAGGACTGAAGCTCAAGATGATGCTGCTGGCATTCTGAAATAACCTGTTCAAATAGGTCGCTCTGAAAAAACACGGGGGAAAACAAAAGTGGAAAATTTTAGATATAATGTAAATTTTCTAAAGATGGAGGGAAAGAAGAGGCTAAAAAAGACATATTGTATTGCTTGACACAAGGACAATGAACAAGGTGATTTGAAAGACAGACAGAATGACCGCGATCAGAAGCAACCATAATTCCCTTTAAAAGTCATATACTTCTTACCCAAAGAGCTTAACCATATAAGCCATCACAATAACAAATGAGTATCCAGATTCCTAACAGAGAATATTTAAAAACTGAACAAAAATGGTGTAGTTAATTGTACACACACGGAATAAAACATAAATGGGTCGACAATGCTTCTGTTGTTTGATCAATTAGCTCCAAGTGTATAACAGGCACGTCAAAAGAACCCAGCAGTAGTGAAAACAAGCAAAATATATTTGGACTTGAAAAAAACGTTTTTAAGCACTTAGAAAGTCAATTCACAAATGCCCATTTCATGAACTTAAAATTGTTTGATTGCCTGTCCAGGATTTTGATTAATTTCAACTCAAGAACAATAACAGATGGTCACAACCTGAGTTTATACATATATGCAACAATGAAACAAGTAAACTTACATTGAAGTGCGTTAGCTGTCCTTTCTCGCCGCTTGCTAACTCTTTCACCAATTGGCATGCTTTTCTTCCATACATATTCAGATTTCACCTCCCTGAAGAAAAATTATCATTCCAAATCGTTATTACAACGCAAAATTCACAAAGATCGAGACCTGCTCGAAAGAAATTAAGCAAATGAAATCTAAACCAGAGATAGATGGTAGAGAAAGATAATCAAAACAGTTAAGATTGCAAATTGAAAGTACCTATGGAAAAACTTCAGAGCATAAAGTGGAGGAACGGAGTTCTGAAATTAGGGATTTGGGCGCGTTGCTTTCTGTAAATATCAATTTAAGAAACGAAGTGGCGGGAAATCGGTTCGGTTTTGTAGCTAAATGGAGGATCAAACCGAATCCCAATATGAAAATTGAACCGGTCGGTTCGGTCTTCTTGGTTTTGAGCTTTTTTTGGTTCGATTCGATTGATCATAAACCAAGCCATTAGATGGTTCGCTTTGATTTTGGATCCTTTCGAATCTTTAATGCAACGTGTCACTTGCCGATTTTATGCAAATTAGGCCCGTGTTTCTTTACCCATCCAAATTTTAAGGTTGTATCAATTTAAACAAATTAATAATTGTATCAATTTAGATTCTTAATTTTTATAATGGTATCAATTAATGCAGTTATTAGATCGTAATTTAAATTGATACAACTACGAAAAAAAATTATGGACATAAACTAATACTTTTCTATGAAATGTTAATTATTAGTCTCTAAATTTTCATAAATGTAACGATTGAATTTTCGAACTTTGTTTTCTAACAATTTAGTTTCTTATGAAATTTAGTCTTTATATTTTAGTATGTAGCAATTTAGTTCAATTGTTTTCAAATTATAAAAATTTAATTCCTACCGTAAAATATTTCAATAAAACTAAAATGTCAATTTTTATAATCTAATAGTATAGACTATGCAGTTTATAAACGGAAAATCGCAATCACTGAAAAATTCTAGATTCTATAATTGCAAACATGTCTTTACTGTATGAAAATTTGTAGATATAACAAAATTCTCGATTTTTTTCTTTTCCGATCTTCCGTACTCTTGTTCATTGATTTGACTCAAATAAAAAAAAAGAGAGAAATAATGAACAGACAACAAAACTGGTGAGAAAGTCTCATTGATACTTCGTATACATCATCTCTCTTAAAGTTGAATATTCAATCTCCAATATTATATGGTTAAACGTTGTTATCAATCAATATATGATATTCAAACTAAAATCCCAAAATATTTGAGAGTTTTTAAAGTCGAGGATAAGCATAAGTACATATTCAACTAGGCATATTCCAATATGTGAATTTATATGATATACATCATTAAAATACATTTTAATCATTTTTATCAAAACATTGATCAATCTTCTAAACCATTAATTTTAAAATACCCTAAATTAATCACACCTAATTAAAGATGTTTAGTTAAACAAATTTGAAAACGGTCTAAAACTCTACAAAAGTCACTTCAACCATTCAAACTTCAACATTATTATAATTTAAATGAGTATAATTTATTGTGTGTTCTTCTTGTTTATTATAACGTAAAACTTCTTCCATTAATATTTATTTTTAAATTGGTTGTATTTATATATGTGTATGTATTGTTTAAAGATGCCACATAATATATTATAAAAATATAATATATTTAACCAAATTGATTATGTTTAAAACACTTTTACTTACTAATAGAAAACTTTCGGACTCGTGTTGATTTGTGGATCAAGGGGACATGAATTCGAATTCTTCTACCTTAAATTATCGTACTATAAAAAATCAAACTCAATTATAAATTCTCGACGTTAAGAGAATGAGATAAATATTTTTGGAGGAAATGAAAATCTATTTAATTATACTACCTTGACGTAGGTTGATAATTTTGATTTTTTAAATAATGTATCCAATTAAAAGATGAAATCTCGTATTTAACCATTTGGCAACCATAAATTTATTTGATGATAAAAAAAATTAAAAATAAAAAAGACAATCATAAATTTCCAAAATCAAAACCCCTTTCAAATTAAGATTGATTAAGAATAAAATTAGCAATTGCTACTAACAATAAACCGAAAAGATAAAAACAAATCATAATTAATATTAATTAATTCCAAATTCCAACCATATAAATATTTGGTGTGGAGCTTTTTTTCCATTTTTCTTTTCAAATATCATTTCTTCCTCCCAATCTTTTAATAACGCTCCAAATTAGTCCTAACAAATATTGATTTTTTTAAATAAAAATTATTATTAATATCTGACCTAAGTAAAAAAATAAATATATAAAAAATTATTGCAATTTATTACTAATAAATTGTGATATTTTACAATATTTATTAATGTTATTGTTTTTATTTTAGAACAATTCTAACTTTAAAAAACTATTTTTTGTACAATTTTATAAATTTTGAATTAATTACTAAATATCTTTTTCATTCCTTGCGGAAAAAAATATATATATATATTCCATTATTTTTTCTAATATCTTAAAATACACAAATGAATACTAATTACATTCCTTCCCCTTTTTTTTTTGGACATTCACTCCCCACTTTTTATTATTTTATTTAAAAAAGAAAACGTTCATAAAAGATGAACAAAAGAACCAACAAATCACCGAGAATAATATTGCAAATATCAAAAGTTCAATTGCACCCAACATCTTCCAAAATAGAACAATCACAAAAACACAGCAGATAAAAAACAACATATCGAGCTATATAATAAGCAATCCAATTATACACTCAAACAATTGTTTGACAACTTATACGAATTAAATTTAATTGAGAGAAAAATATTTAAAAAAAAATTGAAAACCAAAATGATATTTATTATTATTATTATTTATCCTAATTGTAGAAGCATCAATAATTGACCTATTAAAATGCTTAAAATAAATATGTTGACTAAGTTCCCCTGTTTTCAAAAACTAAATTAAAATCCCTTCATATGCTCCTCCTCTTTAGATAAGTCGTTTTAGACTTTATTGAAACAGAAGAAAAAACAGAGCAGATTGAGCAATAAGCGTCCATGGCTGGTCTACAGAGATCTGTTGTCTCCTTCCGCCGCCAGGGATCTTCCGGTGTTATTTGGGACGACAAGTTCATAGCGGAGGAGCTTAAAAAGGCCGGCAAAGACGACGGAGAATCCAGCGCCCTGGCCGAGGGGAGGAACGCAACAAATATTCCCCCCATCAAAACGAATGACCCAACCCGATCAAACCACGGCGGAGGACGCGGATTCCGGAGTAAAGACACGGCGTCGCCGGCGGTGGAACCGCCGTCGCCTAGAGTATCCGCTTGTGGGCTCTGCAGCGCTTTCGGGAAATCGAACGGGCAGAAACAGAGAGCGCCGGTGGCCGGCAAGCGCCGATCACGGTAGGTTTTGAGAATTGAATGGAAATTATATTTGGGAAAATTACATTTTAGTCCCTGAGTATTAAGTTTTAAAATTTTGGAACTAAAAATTTAATTTTTCCAATAATTTTAAAAATTGAAGAAAGTGATGTAAATATGTTTGATTTTCTTTTTAATTTAGAGTGAGAGATGTTTTTTTCTATTATTTTTATTTAAATTAAAGATGAAAAGTACTTTGTGGTTTTGTCAAATTTTGGTTTGTTTTTTGAGTGCTTATAATATTATAATTGGTAGATGAAAGTTTGATGTTTCTTAATTTGATTGATAATCATTCAAATGTAAAACTTTGTTGTATTTTCTTTTTTTATGTTTAATCAATTAAATTTAATTTATCATATATAGTTTACAACTTTACATTAATCTTTTAAATTTAATTGTTATAATTTGACTTATTAAAAGGATGAATTTAATGGGAATATTTATTCAATATATATGTAGATAATTGTAAAATAATTACAACAATAATGATAATCAATAATGGATATATTAACCGCTAAAATCACTTTTTTTCTAATTAACTTTCCTCTCAAACATTCAAGTGTTGTATGAATTTTAGCTATAAGTATAATAATGACGAGGATTAATTACGACAAATTTGGGAGCTATAATCAACTAATGTGACGTTTATTAATTCATCATTATAATTTGGTGCGGACCTAATAAGACTTAAAGCTTCGACCACAAATATAATTATATTACTTTAGATCACATTTACTTTGACATAGATTTTGATATATTTTCAATTATTTAAAACGGTTGGTTCTCTAATTTTTTATAGAAGGATGATATTAGTAATTGTATAGCCTAACATGCTATCGATATTTTAATGCACGTCGAGATTTTAATCACAAATATCTTAATCTTAACCCATGAACTATGTTTGTTTTGATTAAAACAATGTTTGTTCGGGTCAAAGAAATAAAGAGTCTTGTTACAAAAAATGTCAATGGCGTATTTCATATCATTCCCTTCCAAAAGTGTAGAGTTCTCTAAAAAATTGATATTTTCATAAATATCGTTTTCCCTCCATGATACTATCCATTTTGTTTAATGTCTTGTTTCTATTTAATATACATTTATTTTGTTATATTTTGACTTTTTTAAATGTTTAAATTATATTTATAATCAAAATATAGTAAAATATCATACTAAGTTTTGGTCAATCATGGATAGATTGTTATATTTTGTAAACATTTTTAGAAATTATCATTTAAAATAATTTTTTATATAAAAAATAATATATTAAATTAACGTGTTATATATTTAATTTTGTCAAGTAAGCTTCTAAGATTACATTCACTCAATCGAGACTCTTATTTGAAAATTGTCAATACAAGTTATAGTCTTCCAACTTGTTAAATCGACATTTAAAAAAGCATACACATGTGTAACAATGAATGAAAATTGATTATTACTTTAAAATAATTCAAGTAACGATTTTTATTCCATTCGTTTGTAACACTTTAAAAGTATATTTGAAAAATTAGAACGTGTCACTTAATATTATCAAACTAAATTTGAAGGATGATGTAAATTGATACTACAAGGGTTTAAATTGATACAGAACCTAAAATTTAGGGTTGTGGATTGAAAATTTCTCGAGTATAATTTCCAAATACATATAAGTTAAGATTTAGCAATATTATTAATTTATGAAACTTTATTATAAATTATAATTTTGCTCGAGCTATGCCTATGATCGTTAATTAGATCATTAATATCCATTTTATTAGGAAGAACATTAATGATTGTGATTGAGATTAAATTGACCATTCATAATTTATAACAAGACTAAACCCTAAACCATAACCAACTTGGTTTTCTTGATTATTGAGAATATAAATTAGAAAATTAAATTAAATTAAATTTCTTTTTTTTTCAGATAAGAGATTAATTAATATTTATAGAAAATCAATTTCTTATAAAGTACCTTAAATCAATTTTATAAAACCTTTACTATGGATTTCAGGTATTTTTTAAGGCTTTTTTTTAGTTTATTTCATTATATTTTATTTTTAAAAAACAATATAAGTTTATTTATAAAGCTATAACTTTTTCTAATATATATATATATATATATATATATATATATAACTATAAATAAATCGATGCTCACAATATCTATATCAAATAAATAGATATAATGCACAACAGTTTTCTGTAATTTAGATATTACTTTAATATGAGTACTATATGCAGCGTGTCCCCTAATCTAAAATTCTGCATCAGCCATTGAATAGAAGCACCAACGGATTTACATAGAAATTGAGGGCACGGGGGCATTTTCAAGTTTTGTATTTTAATATATATTTAAAGTAAAATTTGAGAATATATACAAAAGAAATGAATATGTAATCCAAAATATGAATGTGGTCCAGGAGTAAGGGCACACTCAAATTGGCAATGTGTGGATTTGAATCCAAAATGGAAGTAGGTCAGTTCAAGCTTGTTGTGCCTAAAATGGAAATTTGAGTTTGTGTCTAAAAAATTACTTTAGAGAAATAGAATATTCAAAATAAAATAAAATAAAGTGTTGGTAAATTATATATATATATATATATATATATATATACACTTGTTATTTCTATTTTCATTTTTATATGTTTGTTTTGATAAGTCATTTATATTCTTTCTTTTTTTTTAATTTAAATGAATCTTATATATAAAGTTTTATTATTATTTTTCTTTATAATAAACCATTCAATATCTTACTCTAATGATTTTTTATAGTTTAATAACTAACGTTACGTTAAGTTTTTAGGGCAAATTACAAGAACCACCCTTAAACCTTCAAACTTGCAATAGTAACAATTAAGATCCTAAACTTCTAAAAGTGTTTCAGGTTTATAACCACAAATGATAAAAATTGTATTCTCAAATTTATATAATCTATACAATAATGTAAATTTGATGGTACAATTTTAAATTTTAGATGAGTTTACAACTATATCTTTAATTTAGAAAGTTTAAAGGTATAATTGTAACTACAACCATACTTTAACATGTTCATATATCGGTGATTTTTCGTCGATCTTAGATTATTTGAATATTAGTTCAAAACGTCTAAAATTATATTGCATCCCTTAGGTAAATAATTTTTACATTACTTCAAATAATGATTTTAATAGAAAAATTTGAAAGAAAACCAAAGTGAGTTTTGCATATGCTTCCAAAGGTTTGATTCTTCCTCACGTAATTATCATAATTAAAAAAAAATGAAAAAAGAAAAAGCTTCGAAAAACTGAAAAATGGATGGATAGTGTGTTAATGCTGCTGTTTAATTTCGTCTAGACATGGAGGTGCGTAAGCATTCAATAACTCAACACATTATAATTAAAACAAAGAAAAAAAGCTAACATCTTTGCCGTCTTTTTCTAACATTCATCGACTATATAACAAATTGGCGTTTTGGGTATTAAATACCTTTGGATTAGCTGTAAGAACCTACAAATTACGCCAAACCTCTGTCTCTGATCATGAAAGGCCAACCATTGTGGCCTTCTCCATTACCCATCTTTCTCTTTACTGTGTTGACCAGGTTAACCTTTCAATGTTCAGCTGAATTTGACTCATTATTGCAGCTACCCCTTTCTAGGTTCAACACAACTCCACCCAGATCCAAAGGGGTTTTCTTTCTTGCCGATTTTGGGGCAAAAGGAGACGGGATTAGCAATGATACTCAGGTATTTTGATGATCTAAAGGGTTTTCTATCTGGTTTATTTCCATGATTTTTAATGAACATTGACTGTGGGTTGATGATGATGCCCTTTTCCCTTTTCTTGATTTTCATGTTATGGCCTAGAATTATTGCTTCATTGCTTAGATTGAAATGCTTAAAGTGTAAGCTCTTTCTCTGCAAGTTTTTCATGGTTTGCCATCTTGATCCGTTGTAGCCATTTGAATGTTTAGTGGTTTGTTCTCCTTGTTTATCTGGATTGACAGACATTTGTGACTTTATGATGTAGAATGGTCGTTTTGGCATATCCTGTGTAGACATTATTGGCCGCCTGGAAAATGGGTTGTTCTTCACCCTCTATAACACAAATTGTGTATCAGATGCTTACCTAGCATTTAATATTCTCCGAGATTTTTTTATAGTCAAATGTTTTTTAGTGTCAGACGGTTGTCCTAGTCCCATAAGTTTAGTTGAAGTGTGTATAAATTGGCCGTCATTTAGGCTTTATGGTCCTTGCAGATATCGTGTATATATTAAAAAAGAAAAAGAACTTTGTGATGCACCCTTTAGGCTTTATGGTCCTTGCATATATTGTGTATTTTCAAGCTTTTTATGAACCTCTACCATCTGATGATGATGCTGGTTTCCCTTTTCTTGATTTTCCTGTTATGGGTCAGAATGCTTAGATTGAAATGAAAACTATGTTATGATTTCCTTCTGGATTTTTTCCAGCCTTTTGATTGTTTGGTGCTATCTCTGATTTAAGCTCGATTAGACAGATATTTGTGACATTATGAAGTAGAATTTTCGTTTTTGCTAATGTTGTATTTAATTTTTGGCTCAAGGCACTCGTGGAAGCCTGGAAGATGGCTTGTTCTTTCCCCACTAGAGCACGAATTGTCTTTTCAGCTAGTAACACATATCTGGTGCACCCTCTTGAGCTTCATGGTCCTTGTCGTTCAAGGGTGACCTTGAGGGTATGAGCAAAATGCGATTCTTCTCCCCTTGAAACTGTATCTCTTCGACCCTTGTATGCTTTTAGTCTTTTTACCCCGCAATTATTTCAATACATTCAGTGTTGTAGTTTATATTCTTAAAAGATACATGGCATAATCAATGCTCCTAAAGATCCAAATGCCTGGGCTGGTCTAAATCCACGGAAATGGCTTTACTTCCGTGGGGTGAACCATCTGACTCTTGAAGGCGGAGGAGAGATTAACGGAATGGGATATGAATGGTGGATGAGCTCTTGCAAGATTAACTCAACAAATGTAATGGCTTTTCCAAACCCTGTATCCTTCTGTCTCATTTCAAGATAACTTGTCTAAAACTGTCCTAAGTTAGGCAATAACCTTTGTTTTTCTGCTTTTATATGGCAGCCGTGTCGACATGCTCCAACAGTGAGTGGTTCTTGTGCTAAATGTGCCATCTTCATTTTGCTTATCAGTTGAGCTTTGACAAGTGTTGAAAAATAATGTTGCTGCACATGGTGACATTTTCACTATTCTATTGCAGGCTATCACTTTCCATAAGTGTAAGAATTTAAAGATTCATCATCTATTGGTAATTGACAGCCAACAGATGCATGTTGCTTTCACAAACTGTCTACGCGTTGTTGCCTCTAATCTCAAAGTAATCGCTCCTGCCTTTAGCCCAAATACTGATGGAATCCATATCAGTGCATCAAAGGGTGTCACGGTCAAGAATAGCATCATTGGTACAGGTCAGTCATCTAGTACCAACTCATCATTTAATAGACTATTGTATAATTACTGACTATAGTACAACTGTCTACGAGTTTAGATTTATGATAGACACAATAGCAAACCATCAAATATTTTCCTAGTTGATAAAATTGAATGCATAGTTGAATGATTTCTTTTTTTTTTTTTTTTTTTTTTTATCATGTTTGGAAGAGCATGAGACAATCCTAGAGAACAAGGAAGATTTCCAGTCATAAACCTCCAATTGTTGTGATGAATTGCAACAAAATTTTATCAATCTAGTTCCGCTATCGAACTTTCAAGGGCAATAAATATTCTTTATATTGCTCTCACAAGTTTTTTCCTAGTTTGTTTTCTGAATTTTCCTCATCCATCTTAGAATTTGTTGAACCAAGTTTTTTCCTTTCTGCAAAGTTGCTTGCAAATTAGTATGCAGAGGAATGGGTTGATATCGCATAAATTTTGGACCTTAATGGTAAACAAATCAATCTGAGGATGAGAGCTGAGTTGACATTACTCAAGTTAATTTCAGTATGTTTCAGCTCAATTCAATTTTCTATTCAGTAGTCGGCATCTTTTGATTTTATGTGATACGAATTCTAATGCAGATACACTCTCTTGCCAGGAGATGACTGTGTCTCTATAGTCAGCAATTCTTCAAGGATCTTGATCAAAGACATTGCCTGTGGGCCAGGCCATGGAATAAGGTAACATAATTGTTAACTAGTTGGATTTCTCTGACTGGATCAAAGAAGTTGGTGACTCAATCGTTTTTTTGTTGATCAGTATTGGAAGCTTGGGAAAGCAAAACACCTCGGCACAGGTACGTAATGTAAGGGTTGATGGAGCTGTTTTGTCGAACACCGAAAACGGAGCCAGAATTAAAACATGGCAGGTAAAATGTGTTTGTTTGGCCTCATTATGTCTCCCACAAACAATTTTTATCTGATTTGAGCTCCTGTTTCCTTTGTCCATCAGGGGGGCAGTGGCTCTGCCACTGATATTACCTTCAAGAACATGTTGATGAAAAATGTATCAAATCCAATCATCATAGATCAGTATTACTGCGACTCGAACCTTCCATGTGCCAATCAGGTAAGGGTTTGAACTAATTTATTTGTGAACCCGAATGACATAACAATAACTTGTTGTTTTTGAGAGAGATTGCAGACATCAGCTGTTAAAGTGGCAGACATATCATTCATTCACATCAAAGGAACCACAGCAACAAATGAAGCCATAAAATTTGCTTGCAGTGATACATTGCCATGTGTAGGCTTATATCTAGAAGACATTCTACTCTTATCGAGAGATGCCGAGATTTCAACGTCTTCCTGCTGGCAAGCACATGGTATGAGTTCAGGGCCTGTTTATCCACCGTCGTGCTTTCTTGGTAACGAAAACTTCATTCAGCAGAAGGTCCAGCTTGAACCTGCTTCTCATTCTTTTAGAGACAACTTCTGAAGCTTTGTGGTTGCATAAGCTTATGAGAGGTTCATGTCTTATTCTGCATATTGTAATTTGCTTATGAGAGGGTGTGATGTTGGATTGTATTTGTATGTTCTGTGTAAATTAAAGGAATAACTCAATAATACAGAGTGGATCAGAAGCAATTAAAATGTGAGATGAAATCTGGAAAGATCATATATTCATTGCTTAATTCTTGAGATGCGATTGATTTTCCAACGTTTGGTTTAGTTCATAATTATTAACAATTGCATGTTAAATGATGCTTTTAATTTTATTAAATTTAAAGATTAGTGTTTGAACTTTTACATTTGCACGTTTATATCTAATAGATTTCTAAATTTTAAACTTTTAATTTATTAAAATTAAAATTGTTAGTTTATATTTAATAGATTCTTCAATTATATATATATATATATATATATATATATATATTATATTAAAATTTACTATATTGTTGAAATTTTTTTTTTACACTAAATTCAGTTTAAGACACAAAAATCAATTATGCTTAATTAATACATTAATTTGAAAAAAAATGAATAAAATTACCGAACTTGATCTACAAAATATTTTTAATTTGGAAGCTATTAGATACAAAATTAAAAGTTAATTCAAATATCTAGAAACTAAATTTATGAATTAACCATTTAATTCCGACGATACTTCAACAATTATTTGTTGATATATATGCGATTAAGATCTCACGAATTAGCTATATAAAAGGAAGTTTATGGTATATAAATGAGACCATTTTCTTCAATGGTATGATCTTGAGATTCTTGGAGTAAAACTGAATGCGAAGTTATTATTGAAATATCTCGGTTCGTTAATTAATATAACTATCAATACTTTTTACAAAAAAATTAGTTCCCTATATCGTTGAGGGCTTTAATTATTTTCCAGTACGACAAAAGCAAGGGTCGGGTATCAAACCTTCAACCTTAAGGAAGAAAAATCATGTAAATTACCGTTAAATTAAGCTTACTTTATCATTTTTATTTTTATTTCTAGTTACCTATATTGTTGAGGTTGCTTGTATTAATTATTAGTCGGAAGAATATCTACGTAACAATACATTTCCCCCCATTGATGGCGAAATAATTTATCCTCCAAGACCAAATTTAAGATAAGATTTCTATCATATACAAAATTGATATATATATATATATATATATATATAGTTCAAAGTATGGTCGGATGTAAAATTAATTGACCATTAAATATTTTAGATAATAATTGGTGCAATTATCCATCCAACTTAGTTAGAATAGTCAGCAATATATTTTCGTGGCCTACATTGATTACATTACATTTTGTGAATTAAGTGTATATTCATTTAAGGATATTATTATTATTATTATTATTTATTACTATTATTATTTTGTACGGATCGAAAAATGTATATGGATTTTAAATTCAATTGGACCACTATTTTTGTCCTTCAAAATTATATAATTAAAAGATTTAAATGTTGACTTTTTATATATATATATATATATATACTTTCCATCATCATATCACATTTATTTTAATTTCGTTCCAATCAAACACAAATTTAAAAGAAATTATCATATCACAATTCAAAATTATA
>JBBPDJ010000001.1:15517362-15561980 GCA_037974625.1 Cucumis cinereus | reverse complement strand
TATTATTATTATTATTATTATTATTATTATTATTATTATTATTATTATTATTATTATTATTATTATTATTATTATGATTGAGACTTAAATCTTATCAAAATATTTGGCAATTGCTTCCTACAGCTAGGCCAATGAAAGACGTACACTTTTACAATTAATGACTTCACATGCCAATATATTTAAAATATATATATATAAGGTACATTTTTCTAGGCTTATAGCTTTAATATTATATAAATACATTTAATCCCAAATTTTTACCAAATAATCGTCTATTATGTCAAACATTTCGGCATTTTTATTTTATTTAACAAATATTCTTTTTTCCATCTTTCTTGAAAACAGGTCATTTTTTCAATTAACAACAAACATTAAGGGTACAAATTCATTTCATTTAGGTTTTACATATTTATATATATTTCTTTATCTGGGTTAGGCATAAGAATTAATTTCATTAGGATTTATTTATTTATTCATTTATTTTTGTCTAAGTATCTTTAATGATGAGTTAGGTTTTGATTTTGTAATTATCTAAGTATGAGTATAGTTATTAATATAATTAAACTGATGTGTAAAGTGTTTGTTATTGACTTTGTGGATGTGGTCAAAAGTTTTAATCTTCCACTCATATTTAATGATCAGTCTAATAATAGACTAGAGTCATATAACTTAAGTTATCGTGAGAGGACAATGAAAATCGTTATCGTTCTTCAATTAACCAGCTCACTTCTTCGGTTTGGTCTCGTTCTTCGAGTTTACCTACGTGAAGGACCAAATTAGTTGCAAAAAGGAAATTGGTAACAAACATAAAATTTGGGAATTAGATTCATTATTTGGTACAGATTCGAAAATGCCAAACCAAACTCTCCCTTTTTATGCCAATTAGCTTAACTCCCACACTCAAAGTTCTCACTTTGACTCACCAAAGATGCCGCCGTTGATTTTGCCCACCGCCCATACTATTGCTTAATCATTACTTAATTAAATTTAATTCTCTCTATTAATTACTCAATTCTTCCTATAAATATCATCCCCTTAATGTCTCCTTTTCCAACAAACAAACAAAAAAATTCAATCGAAGTTGTTATTATGAAGAAGAGCTCCGAATTACCAGCTGTATCTGCCGCCGGTGTTAGTAAGCTGCAGCCACCGCCGCCTCCGTCGTCTCCTCTCCTTGGCTGCAGTGGAGAGAGGAGGAAATTGGAGAGGACGGTGACGGTGACGGTGACGGAAGACGTCAATGAAAGTGCTGAAGCTTTCATTAAGAAGTTTAGAAATCAACTGTTGATTCAGAGGCTTCAATCCATTGAAAATTATGAGAAAATTCTGGCTGGAGAAACTTGAATTATTATTTCTTTTTATATATATTTTTTCTTTTATCGTATTTAATTATTATATACGTTTAATTAATATTTATCACTCCCATAAAGGGATTTGTGTATTTGTGTTTATGAATTTATTATAAATAAATGGTTAGTTATTTTATTATTAGTCGTTTTATCATTACACACTATCAACGTCTACTTTTGGCTTGAAGAACGTCCTCCGTAGATGGACATATTACGAGCTTAGCTAAATACAACTTATTGTCACATTTTTGCATGAAATAAAATAGGTTCTTTAGTCTTTATTGGAGATATAATCAAATATCATTATCCTATTTTGTCGGCCGAAAATAAGAACAAGTGTACTTTTACTTTCTTCTTCACCCAATTGTAGAACAGAAAAACAATTAATGCCATATATATTTAAATTGTCACACATGCATTTCTATGCGTAAAAATTGCTACAACTTATCAAGTTGATGAATAAATTTAGAATTTTTTTTTTTTGTATTAAAATTTATATAATATAGTAGAATGTGGAGGGTATGAATGTCACCTTTCTTACATAATAATTATATGAAAAAGAAAAAGCTATAAATATGAAGTAAATAACGATCGTGACTAAACTCCAATATTCAATTCTTCAAAAAAGGAAAATCCAACAAATGTTAATAATTCTTATAAGTTGTATATTTTCATTTTCGGCCCTCAAATTATTAGTCAAACACATCCTAAATTGTCACAAATTTATTCGACAAGAGAAATCAGAACTTAGACGATGGTGTATTATTAAATTTTAACCACCGCATTTTGTCGGTGGAAAATAAAAACAATCACTCTCTCTTTCTTCTTTGCTTGGCTGTAAAAAGAAATAGTTAATGGTATAGATATTTAAATTGTCACCACATGTTGTATTGGACCAATAAGAGTTTAATTAGATGGGACCAGAAAAACGATGTTTTAAAAAAAACAAGAAATTACATCGTATGAATGATGGCGAACGAAAATAAAACACAACCACAAAAATTAGAAGACCAAAGACAAACGATAATACATACATATGCATCTAGATTTCAAACTTTGACTTTTAAATAGTAAGCATAAAATATTTATTGACTGGTTTCATGAGTAAAAAAAATAATATATAAAAAAAAATACAGATTCTATTGAGATAGACATTAATAGAAAAATATTTATTTTCACGTTTAGATAAAATTAATTAAATTTTAGAATTTTAGAATGTCGATATTATAATATCACGTGAATCATATGATATGATATGTGACAAAGATACCAAAAAGAAAAAAAAAAAAAAAGCTACAAATGTGGACCAAATAATTAATGGTAACTAAATTCCAACATTATTTTTTAAAAAATGTAAATTCCAACATAAAAATTTCTTTTAAAAGTACACGTGTCAGACAGATTCTAAAAAAAATCCAATATAATATCAAAACCCAATCACATAGTAGCAAGTGGATTAGGTGGCAGCCTTGTCAGCAACAAATAAAGATTCCCCAATCTTTTTTTCCAACACAGATATGACGAATCTTCTTTTTTTTTTTTCAAATTTTTGTTTTCCAGTTTTTTTGGAACTTTTCATGCCCACGTTGAAATCGATTGACGAGCAATTTTAAACTAAACAATTGCAGAGTAAAAAATTGATTCATGAATTCGGTATAGTAGTTAATTGTATAGATATTTTTTTTATTAAAATAGAAAATGAGATTAGGATTCAAACAATAAATCTTTTGATCGATGTAAGTGCCTGTAACGTCAGATGTTGTACGTTAGCTAACCTATTCTAAGCTTTGATAATTATGCAAGTTGAGTGCAATTATGTTTTGAATTGACGTGTTACTTGAATTTTGACTTATTATTAATGACACGTTTTTTATCATTGTGTCGTCATTCAGTAATTTATGAGAATTACTTATGACTTTTAATATGGGCGATGATTAGACGCAACTAGGTTGAACCCAATCTCATCCTATCTACTTTTGTTACATAACAATAATAATAATTCCAAAAAAATTCTTGACGTGTAATAAATTTTAATGGACAAGTACTTGAGTTACACATAAATAGATGTCGCACATCAACACTTAAAGTATTTTTCGTTTGACTATTTTCTTCCAACTTTTTTTAAGATTATTTTATCACGATGCTAATAAAAATGGGATCATTATAGTACCGTTACTGATTGGTCGGTACAAATGTTCAATAACATTGAGGGAAAAAAAGCTCGATGAGATTTTATAGTTAAAAAAGTAGTATTAACTTTAGACCCTAAACCCTAAACCCTAAACATGTGACAATGAAAAAATGTTACATGACTTTAGACACTAAACATAACGAGACATTTATTTTAATAATATTTATAATAAATTCAATATTAACTTTTACTTTTATATGCAATTTTTATGTCATTCAAATTTGTTTTGATATTAAAAATGAAAAAAAAAATTGATTTCAACCACTTGGTAAGATCTTATAAATTAATTATTTTTATTGGTAAAATGTAGAGTGTTAAAATTGTAATAGCATAACAACTTGACATTTGTCTTTGTCGAAATTAACAAATTTTCATTAAATCAAATGGACATTGTCACATGTAAATTTAACACATAGTACTAATTGTTTATTAGTTTAAATATATTGTTTAATTTTATTAAAAATTATTTTAGAAATATATATATATATAAAACATGTTTTTTCTTCATTTGTCAGCTACATTAAATTTAGATGTGGACATTGCAAATAGTGATCATCAAATCATTTGTCATATTATAGAAATGAAGAGTAACCTTTCAAAGTGTCAAGTACAATCGATAAATTAAAAATAAAATTCAAAAAATTATTAGGTCGAAAATTTGAAAAGGACTTTTTTTTTTGTTTTTAATTTTCTAAAATTTAGTTCACTTGCTCCTCATTTCTTTACCATGTATAATAGTTAAATTATGATAAAAAAAAAACAGATTTGTAAAAGCTACTTTATTTTAATTTTAAAAAATTGCCTAAGATTTTTAAGCAATTCATAAAATATAGTATTTATAAACTCAAATTTAAAAAAAAAAACAATAATTATTATCAAACGAGACCTACATTATTAAACATCATCACATGAACATTTACATGAACTTGAGTTTGAGTTTAGATAAGTAACTTCAAATTGAATTTTAGTATTAACATGGCTGGAAATTCAAGGATTGTTTGGCCCACTAAATGGAACATACGGTGGAATTATTAAATTTGTATTTTGAAGGTAAAGTTGTAAAAAGAAATTTTCAATAATCATTGAAAAAAGATTGAAAGGAAAAATAAATTAAAAAAAAAAGATTAAAAAGAGTTTTAAACCAAACGTTTATCTATTAAATAAAGTAAATAATATTTTAAAAATAATAAATCGAACCAAATCCAACACAAAAAAAAAAAAAAAAAACATTTAAGTTGGGATTCATACACATTGTTCTTATTTAGCCAAAACATACATTCATTTAAACAATTATATTTTAAAAGCTCAGATAACTATTTTTTAAATGGTCAAATAAAAAAATAAAAAAAAGTGAAAATTTTCAATAAATTAAAATATTTATAAAATAAGGTAGATATATTTGTATATTTTTAGAAATGTTTTGCAATATTTTTCCAAAAAGAAATAAATATGTGTATATAAAAATAAAATAAGATTAAAAATAAAAAATTCTTACAATGTATCTAAAATTAATTGTGTATAATATTAATAATGTATTATAGGATTATATTTTTCGTTGGTTGAATTAATTAAACTGATCGAGAATAGTGGATGATTTAAACACTCTTTACTTTATCCAAATAAAATGAAATATAATAATAATTAATGATAATAATTGAAGAGATTGAGAATACAGTAGGTAAAAATTGAAGCGGTAGCATTGATTACGAACACAACAACAGTTTTATACTTATACATATAATATATGTAAATATAATAAAGCCCCAAAATGCTGACATGTCCACTTTGTCTTCTAAAGAAAAGAAGACAAGCCAAGGTACATTTTTCTAAAATTCAAACAGCTTGGAATAATAATAATAATAATAATAATAATAATAATTGGGTTTTTATTTATTTATTTATTTATTTATTTAATGGGTTCTTGGTCATCATTATATGGGATGATGATAGTAGTGCTAAACGAGTTGGTGTATCTGCTGTTGCTGCTGCATTATCTGAAGATTCAACTGCGAACAGGATCTTGACACCTCACCACCTAATGGAATCACCGGTAGATTATCACAATTACATATTTCAATCATGAATCCATCTGGATCGTGGAAAAATATCTGATCCACGTGTATTCCTCCTTCCTCTACTACTGCTCGCAGGTAATCAATACCCATTTCCTTAAGCTTCTTCTCCACCGCTACCATGCTCTCACACTGCCAAATCATTGGTAGCCCCATAATAATTAGAGTGTTTCGAGGGTTGGATGGTCTCAAATTAAGGGTGGAACCAAACAAATCGTAAAAACGTTTGGTTAAAAACTATCCAATAACCAAACAAAATGAGTGTAATATTACGATTGGACTATGAACGTTCACTTGATTATGTTACAATGTATTCTAATTCCATTATGAAAAAAAGAGGGAAGCGATAAATCAATTAATTAATGACCTGAAATGATATGTGATTGTCCTTGGGATTAATCTCGCCTTTTTTTGGCAAATTCTCGGGTTTTTCTGATTGCAGGAGATGAATTCCAATGCCGTAACCAAAAAGCCTAAAAAAACGTCAGATTAAGAAACCAAAATCCATCATCATAAATCAAGCAAAAAAACAGAGACCAAAAAACAAAAAACAGATTTCTGAAAAAGAAAAAAAACAAGTTCATACCAAGCGCCATCGAAATTGAAGGATCCAGGTCTACGAATGGGGAAAAACCCTAAAATATTCTGGTAAAAATCGATGGATTCTTCAACTGATTTACAAAGAAGCGATATGTGGTTAATCGACTTTAGATGCAGAGGGTTTCCTTCCGATTCCTTCATTTTATGGACAAATTTTTCAAACCCTAAAATGAGATTTGGAGATGAAAATGGAAGAAGAAGAAGAAGAAGAAGAAGAAGAAGAAGAGAAGAGGAGGCGACAAGAGGAGAGAAACAGAGAGAAGTAATAGCTGTTGCGGAAATCCACGGATAAGTTTGAGGGTTTAAATAGAATTCTTTGATATTCTTTCTTTTGCCACGTGTTCCTTTTTCTGCTTACGTGGAGACTTTCTCTGGATATGACACGTTGCTGACTCGGATCACGGGTTAATTCTACAAACCTAATTATTCTTTTATTTTCTCAAATATCTACCCATACTTTGGAAAATTCTCGCTCTACGTACTTATCATTCTCCGAAATATATTTAAAATATTATTTTAATCCTTATATTTTAATAAATTATAATATTTATAAAATATAACAAAATTTTATATCTATCTTCTATAGATATTGATAGATTTTTATGGGTGATATTAATACATACTCGTAGAAGTTTATCTATGTATATTAAAAAAAAAACAGAAAAAAGAATTAAAATCAAAACAGAAAAAATATAAATAATTTATTTAACATAAATACGTAAAATTGTTATTTATTTTTTCCTTTTTTAGTCAGACACGTCAGATCCCATATTTAGGTACGTACTAAGTTTTCTTGTCCTTTTTCTTATGTGTTTGGGTTTGTTCTTAATATAATAATAATAAAAAAGATTGAAAAAATGGGATGATTAAGAAAATCATAGGTTTCTTTAATTGCACACATCAATTAAATTTGGAAAATACTTAGATATTACGATAGGGTTATAGGGAAATATCTCCACGGTCGTCCCTTGGAGACTAAGTCGTTGGGTCAAACTTCCATTTAATTATTACAACAAAGGGATACAACTAAATTTTGTTACACTAATGCACTACAACAAAAAAAAAAAAAAAACGATCTATTCGCGGGTAAAAAGCCATTAAAAGATTAAGCATCGAGAGACGATGGTAGATAGGATTTGAACCTTAGGTTTATAGATGAGACAGTTCCACCACTAGGCTATTTTCTAATATTTTTATTAATTCGTTTATATATATATATATATATATAAAGACCATAAAGTTCAGGGGGCTTGAGCCTCTCTGGACTTATACTAAATTTGCCGATGTCAAGAGAGAGATTATCTCCCGATGGATTACGAACAATGTCCAAGGTTAGATATCTAAAAAATCTAAATGACGAGTAAAACTCTTGATGCCATACCTAAAGGTGTTGGGAGTTTGTGGTTAACTCCCGATGTCTTTCAATAGCGTCGAGAGTTACCCACGAACTCGCAGATTTGTGAAACGCCCTTCCCCAATCTCCATTTTCAATCACCACTCCTCCCTCCCGCTTGGATCTGGTTTTCGCCGCTCGTTGCAACTGTCATCCTCTCTATCTTGCGAATCTCTTCCTCTTTTCACTAGTAACGATCTTTGCTCTCGTTTTACCCTCACTTTATAATAATGGATTATTGATTTGAGATTAAAAAAAAAAATCTTCACTTGTGATATATATCTTGGACTGAAGTTACCTAATGTATGATATGGTTGCAGAGGTTAAACTTTGAATTAATTTTTGATTTTGCTGTATTTGAAACATTCCTTCTGTCTAAGTATTAATTTAAATTAAATATTAAAGTATGTTGGTTAGACGTAATATCATTCCAACGTGACATCTTAAATTAATTAAAGACGGCTAAATCCACTAGACATCCTTGATGATAAAATATTTATCATATTTTTTAAAAAAATAAAAATCTAAATTTTGTAATATTTTTAAAATTTTGCCATCAAATTTATGTTGTATATCTAAATTTATGATATTATGGTATTGGTTGCATCCATGTATCATATGATTATCTACCTAGTACACACGTTTTAATTAGGAATGGCTAGTGGTCATTTATTTCTCTTTAACTTTTTCTTTTTTTAATTCCAAAAATAAATAATTAGTATTCAATTCCAGCAAGAAAATCTCCATATTTTTTTTTAAAAAAAATAAAAACTTAGAAAAAAAAATAATAATGCAATAACACTCTCTTTTATACTATCACATCTCATTTAATAATATATGGGACAAGATATTTTTTCTTCTTCCAAATTCTACACATTTGAAAATATCTGATCTCTTGATCGATTATAAAAAATTTATAATAATTTTATTAATTTTTCTTTTAACCTAGAAGAACCAAATATTTGAGTCAATTTAGTGTACTTTTGATTTTAGGTGAAATTAGTGTGTATTAATAGATTTATTTCATAGAATATTTAAAATTAAAGATTTTCATTCTAATAAAAATTCAATTTTATTTTAAATTAATTATTAAATTTCTAAAAGTCTTAAATAAATTTAAATCTATAGCACAAAGTTTAAAAGCTCGTGGACTTATCAACCATGTACTCTAAAAGTTCGAAACTTCAAAAGAGAAATTAAAAATTTACAATCATCAAATTTGATTTTCAATTAAATTCTTCAATTTTGGACCTTTTCAACACATGTTTGTGCCGGTTAAATTAAACTCATTTATCAAAATGTACGTAATGACTCGTGGTTGATTGTTGATACGTTACCTCTCTGTCTTTTTTTCTTCCTCTTATTTATTTCAATATTTTCTATAGAAAATGTTTGCAAAAAATCAATTTAGATAAAGAAGAAAAGCAATTTATTTTTTTATTTTAATTTTTTATTTGAAAAGGTACAAAATTAATTAAATAAAATTGAAGCCACCAATGAAAATAAGAGTAGAGCTTGAAAAAGAATAATTGAGATTAGTACTAATCATTGTTCCCACGAAGTTTGAACCATAATCATCACAACTAAAATATATAATTTTATTTTTCAATTACAAAAACAAATTTGTCTAAATTACAAAAATAAACAAAATATTTATATTTCATAACAAAAAAGCAAGTGTAATGAATTTTTGTTTTTTAGTGATAACTTTTCAAGAAGTCTAAATAGTTTGTTTTTTTTCTATTTAAAAAAAAATCAAAAAGTATTTAACTGTTTTTTGGACAAATATTTATAGTTTAATAACTTAAATCATTATTATTAACATGAGTTTAACTTAAATTACATAAACATCGAGATCAAATAGGTATTCAAGTTACATTTCCAGCTTCATATTGTTCGAGTGAAAAAGAGTAGATGCGAGATTTTCTTTTGGATAATGTGGAGGAAAAAGGTATTAATTTTCAATTATATTAAGGAATCTTTTAATTAATTGCATTAAACTCTCTAATTGCATATGCCTCATACTATTTATTATTTAAGCTTTTCCAAGTCTCTTTCTTGCCTACTTTGATCAATAAATTAGAATTTAATTCTATCATTTCTAGTCACTTTTCGTTATCTTTACACAATTATTAAATAAATATTATCCATTCCATTACAATATCATTTTTTAATTTTTTATTTTAAATAAATAATTAAGTTGGGTTTACTTTCCTTTTCTTTTTAATATTATAGATTTATAATTATTACTTCCCACTTCCCTCGTATGTGTGTTTATATATATACATATGAACAATACTAAATTACTAATTTTAAAAAAATAATAAATTACTCAAAATTGATTTTTTTAATATGAAAATAGTATTTAAAAGTGTAAGATTGAATATTAAATTAATTTTAAGTGAATCTTGTTGAAGTACTTTTTAACATAGCAAAAATTAACAAATTTAAAATCCCGTATAAATTTAGAATTTGAACTTAAAATTATTTTAACTATTTTAATTATAAAATATAAAACACAATAATCTTACCAAACATCGCAACTAATTTGTTCTTATGTAACACTTAAATTTTTCCGAACAATTATTTACTTTTTATCACGATTAATTTTTCTAAAAATCAATTATTTTAAAAGCTACATAATTTTAAATAAAATAATAGTGTTGTCCAAATATCGAGGTATATAAGAAATCAAATCTTTAACAACTAAATTGTACAATTTAGGAACATGATATCCCAAGTGTTCCCCACTAATTAGGTTTTAAAAAAAGATTAGTAAAAATAATAATCGAATCAAGAATGTGGTTTAATTTAACAATATCTTCCACTAATAAATTTGAAGGGCTTGTTATGAGGCAACTTGAGCAACAATATAGTGGTTGAATTAAATTGTAAAATAAAAATTAATTAAGAAAATGGTGGATCTGATTAGACATTCCATTGAAATTGCGAATAAGGCCAAGAAAAGTGGGTATTTCCATGTAGCACCATATATCTTCACACTCTCTCATTAGGATTTGGATTTTGTTTTTTTTTTTTTTATATATAAAAAAAAAAACTTATTTCACATGTAATAAGCATGTCACTAATAACATCAAAAGGGTTGGTTTCAAAGAATGGACATTTTTATTTTTCACTTTAGATAGGTACAAAAAAGTTTTTTCCGATAGAAAACGAGTTTTTGGCGTAGACAAATTTTTATAGTATAATCTATAGTAGTAACATACCTAAGGTTTCAATATCTTCTAAATTTTTTTGACATCCAGACTCATATAGATTGTCCCAAGATCCAAAACTAGTCCATCGACGAATTCAAGTCCATAAGATACCAAGAAGAGGCATAGTGAACCGTACGTCCCAAAAGAAAAAATGTAAATATCTTAAAATTTAGAACGATCAAGTAAATCGATCAATGTGTACTGATTTGAAAATAACCAAGTCGAACCCAAATTGACCTTGCAAAACCTCAAACACCAAGACATCCATGCCACCATCGTCACATATAACCAAAGACATGTGTTAAAGGATAAATTTAAAAATAGACATATTCGATCATTCCACATTTCAAACAGGAAAGGATTGAACCTTACGTATTTTGCCCTTAGCAAAATTAACTAATCATTAATTTAAACATCAAAGGGTGTAGCAGGTTGGACATTCACACCAGTGTTAAAAAAATTTAGGTAGGTAAAGCTCGACGTCTCAAAACTAAATTATGATGGGGATGAAATCCAAGTGTCAACTTGCTATTGCAAAATAATAATAATTATTATTGTTATTATTTATTAGAAAATTTATGAAAAATAGAAACTGAACAAACTATTTAAACTTCATAAAAAAATCAAGTATAATAAATTTTTGTCTTTTAATGGTTTTTTTAGAGTAAATAGTTTTTCTTTTTTTTTTTTTATAAAAAAACTTTATATTATTTATTAATAATAATAATAATAATAATTGCGTATTTACATTTGATGGGTGGAGTGTAGATTTTTCTTTTTTAATTATAAATATTTGGCTAAATTTGTGGAGCACATAGCTATTCACCTAATTGATTGAGACGTGAGTTATAAATTACGTAGTTGATTCATAATTTGACTCCTATCAAATTAGTCAAGTTGCAAATTGACATTTTAAATTTGGTATTGACAAAATATGAGGATTATAAGACATTTTTAATAATTAATGATCATCAATATATCCAAATCCTTATCTTTTTAACAATTAATAGTAACATTTTAGAATTTAATTAAAAACACCAACACTATTATAACTCAACTGCCACTTAAATAAATAAATAAATAAAGAATTTGGCGGTTGTTCTTCTAAAGAGGTGTGTGAACCTTCTATTGTTATTTAGAATTGGTTCTCCGCTACTTTTGTTGATGAGGTTTGTGGATTTGGTTAATTCTTTAAAGATACAATCCTTAAAAAAAAAAAAAAAACAGCACAAGTTTAATTCTTATCATATATATATTATATAAAAAGAGGTAGAATTAATTCAATTTTTTAAAAGTATGATTAATATAATTTATAGAAAATATAAAAGTTAAACAATATATAACAATGTTGAAACTAGAAACTCAAACGAGAAAAAAAATCTAAGGTTTCGATGTTACAATGATACCATTTATTATCAAGAATAAATGACTGAACTACCTTATTTTTGTGGGGCATTTGTTTAATTTTAACCACATGTCTTTTTCGTGGGGTGAAAATTAATTGCAAAAATAATTCATGAGAGTTAAAGATGCACGATTAATTGTTAAATAATACTGTTTCAAGTGCAACAATAAGGCGTAATGTATTCTTTGGAAGAAAAAAAACGTCTAAAGTATTAGCATATATAATACAACATATAAATTGTAGATAAAATAAAATTTAAATTCAACTCTCATAATTTATCAACGATAGATCATATCGATGGTAGAAGTCTATTGACGTTAGACTATATCACTGACAGCTCGCTGAGAAAAAGAGTAGCAGTGGAGGTGCAATTAGTGAATATACACGTGGCATTTAATATTGATATTTGCTCGTTTTTTTTTCCTTTTGCATCGACAAGGTGGGTCCCGTTGAATTCTCCCAACATGGGCATGTTACTTTCATAATTATTCATTCCTACTTAACTCGTACCTAAGTTACCTCCTTTTTCTGACACCATTTTTCAATTAAAACCTCATTTTGTCCATTAATCTTGTCTATATGTATCTATCATTTATATTTATTTTAATAAAAAAAATTTGTTAAATAAATATTATTTAAGCTTTTGTATTTTTTTTAATTTTATCAACATCTATCAATGTCTATAATGACAAAAACTGAAATTTTGTTATATTTTGTAAATATTTCACATTTTTTATCATTTACAATAAATTTTCGATTTAATATTTCAATTTTTTTTTTGTAATCAAAATTTATTAAGAAGAATAACTTTTATTCAAGAAAATATAAAAATATGATTATATTTTAAAATTTATAGTGAAAATGTTAATACATAATACTAAAAATTTAGAAAGTCAACCATAAGAGAGTAAATTTAAGATTTACTATTGGGGCATTTTTCAAATATAGCAAAAAAATTTGTAACTCTTACAAAATGCAGCAAAATCTATCAAATTCTCTATAGTTTATTATAAGTTTTTTTTCTTTTACTATAGTTTGTAAATAGTTTCAATTTTTTCTATCCATTAATTTGTCTTTATTTTTATTTATATTTAAAGTATATGAACTAAAATTAAAATTAAAAAAATTTATAAATGAACCAAAATGATATCTTAAACTAAATGTTTCAATGGTATATATAAAATGGTTTTCAATTTTAAAACGGCAATAAAATTGAAACTATTTACAAAATATAACAAAAAAAATTAGATTGATTATAGAGAATTTGATAGATTTGACTAAATTTATAAATAGTCTTAGTTTTTTACTATACTTGAAAATGTACCAAAATTATTTTAAATAACAAAACTACTTAAAATATTTATAAAATATAACAAAATTTCATATTCGCACACACTGACATGCACGAATAAACTTCTATTGATTTCTATTAATATCATCGATAAACTGTAATAATAATGCGGTACTTCGTAAATATTTTAATTTATTTTGTTATATTTTAAAATATCACTAAAATATACTGATGAATATAAATGAGTAATTTTCAATAATTCCTTAGTACTTTAATCAACCTTATAAATTTTAATTTCTTTATTATTTTTAATTAAATATCATAATTATATATAAAGATTTTTAAAAACTTGTTAATTCCAATTTGTTTTCTAAAGTAAATTTGGCAATCGCATGCTTAATTTTTTTTTCTCTCTTTTTAATTCTATTATGTGCTTGTTTGATTGCACAATTGTAATTGTAGTTTGATTGCTTTTTTGATCGTGTTTATCTAAAACTATCAAATTCATCAAATTTACTATTTTCGATAGGATTATCTTTACCTCTCATGATCAAACCATAACAACAACAGTAAATGTGTCAATATTCATAGTTTTTTTTTCTCTAATAGAGTAACAATATCTGTAACCATAACTACAACTCACACAATGACAACAACGGTAACAGTAAGACGTAATTTTTTGATGCAATCAGATTGATCACCTTTCGCTTGTCCATCAAAGTACAAGTTTTGTTTACATATTTGGATTTAGGGCTCATGTGTCAATAATGATGCAAAACACAAGTAAACAACACTAAACGTAATTACATAGAACTCACTTTTAAAATTACTATTGATCGGATCGAAAACAGGCAATATTAATTATAACAATATATTGAGAAGTCAATATCGACATTTAATTAATTATCATTATTTTGAAGAAGCAATATTGAGAATTAATTGTTTCATAAGAAACAAAAGCAAAATCTGACACATAATGGATAATAAGAGTTGACAAAGTGTCATGAATTTGATTTGTCTAAGGAAACATCTTATTTATACATAGTCCAT
This sequence comes from Cucumis cinereus, assembly GCA_037974625.1. Lineage (NCBI taxonomy): Eukaryota > Viridiplantae > Streptophyta > Magnoliopsida > Cucurbitales > Cucurbitaceae > Cucumis > Cucumis cinereus. The sequence goes on along the minus strand of JBBPDJ010000001.1, from coordinate 15,547,411 downwards.
AAGATTGGAAGAATTAAGACGCAATTATTGAAATAAATTTTCAATTAATTCCAACCTTACACCAATACAAATTATTGATCTAACTTTATGATTATTTTAATTATACTAATAATTTGAGAAATAAATTACACAATTACATTCTGTACAAAGTCCAGCCCATATTAGAATTCATTCAAGCATCAAGGCCCAAATTTTGAAAAAGGGCCTTCTACATAATTGGGCTAACATTGGGCCCAATATTTGTGTAAACTTCTAATATTACAAATTTGCTAACTTTTCCCTAATATTAAATTAAAGGTTGAATCTTCTCGATTAAACTATCTTTACTGACACGTATTAAGATTATAATATTGACAATCTAGAGTCCTATCACCATAAATCATAATTTTATTTTCCAAATATATTAAAAGGAAATTTTATGAGCATTTCAATTATTAATTAAAACATTTAAAACCCACTGTTTTTTCTTAATTTTTAATGAAATTAAAACCTAATTATGTGCTTAAAAGAAAATAATTAGTTCTTTCTAAAAAATAAATAGAGAAATTGAGGTTTACCTTCAAAATATAAGTAGATGAGCATATTTGATAACAATTTTATTTTTTTTATTTTTCAGAAAAATTAGGATTGTTTGATTATCTATCTCGTATCTTTGTTTGAAAATTTGAAAAGTCTAATTTCTCGTTAATACGTTGTTGTTTTTAAATTATTAATTATAAATTTTATTCCTTGATATAGACTTAGTGTGGCCACTAGCTATAGCAATTTGGGTATGCATATTTGCTTGTAAAATATCTTTGGTTATAGTTTGAATCCACAGTTTAGTTATTATTATTATTATTATTTTCATTTTCATTTTATTAATCTTTCATTCTTAATTTTGATTTTTAAAATTTACAGTATATATATATATATATATATATATATATATATATATATATCATTTGAATTCTATTTACCTAAATATTTCTGTTTATTTTTTTAATAAACAACAAATAGAAAAGGAAAACGAAAATAAAACATTATCAATAAATACCTAAATGTAAACAAGAACAACATTTGTATATATAAAAAATAAATAAATTTGTGATTAAGTATTAAACAACAATTTTAAATGAGTAAAATATATTGGCTTAATTTTCAAAGGTTAAAAACTAAAAATCAAATATTTTGAAAAAAAAAAAACCTTATTTCCTAACTATTTTGTTTTCGACTTTTAAAAGTTAAGTTTTTTAAAAAATACATTTTTAGTTTGCGATATTTTCAAACGCTATGGATTTAAAAATTCAAATCTTAATTATTTAAAAAAATATTAGGGAACAAATATTAATTTTCAAAAGTTTAAAAATAAAAATCTAATCAACAATATTAAACAAGGGTTGTTTTTTATAAATCATAAAACTAATATTTTTTAAGGATTATTTGATGCTCAACTTCGAGTAGTGACCCATTCAATATTCGATGTTTCAATTATAATAGTTGTTTAGTGCTCTCAACTATAATACGTCATAATTAAATACAATATGATCATGTTACATTTTAAATCGGGACTATTGTAACGTGATCTAAAATATTTTGTATGAATACTATTACTCATGACCTACAATGGCTGTTGATTATAACACCAATGGGACGAACACCTTGGACAAACAAGACGTTCCAACTCCGATTCTTTGGGCCAACCATGTCTTGTCGTCAACAAACTACCAACTTCTCAGTTCTTACTTCTTCTTACTAACAAGCCGACCATCAATCAAAACTACAGAGACTTCACTGAAAATTTGTAAGGTTTTAGACATGATTGAACTGAAAAATAAACCAAAATAAATCACCAAAGAACCCCCAACTGTCGGCTGTTGCTAAAAGTTTTCATTCAATCCAATACTATATCCAAAACTCACTTCAAATTCAAATTTGTATTTATACAAAAAAAAGGAAAATTTCCAACTTTTTTATATACCAAATGCATGGAGCTTCTTCAATATATTTGTTTCCAAGATCTTGCCTTCTTTTGAAACCGACCCTCCAACCATCGATCTCAAATTCTTAACCATCAGTAGAAGAAACCCTTAATTTTTTTAATTTTTTTTTTTGGCTTTTGAAAACAATTTTGAAATACCCATTTATCATTTTCACGCAATCTTCTCATTTATCATTCATATTTTGATTAGATTCATTTCCCCTGTTATTCTCTTAACCAGAAGAGAGAGAGAAACGGAGAAAAGGGTTGGTGTAGAATTTATGCTTCAAAAGAAGGGTTAAGTAATGGGTTTTAGGTCTATCAACTGGTGGTTAAGGTGTGAAAGAATCCTTTTAAGCAACCAACCACCATTGCCACCATCTTCTTCTTCTTGTTCTTGTTCTTTGTTCTTTGTTCTTGTTCTTCCTTTTGTTTTAAGAAGCTTTTTCCACACGTGAGAAGAAGGGTATTGAATGATTGGGATTGACGATGACTTTTTCCCTTACTTTTAATTCATAAAAATATATTTTAAAGTTGTTGGTGTTGCGCTTCTCGTTATTATATACCTCTTTTCTTTAATGTTTTTTTCAATAATTTATTGCTTTTTTGTCGAGTTGGTGTTGGAGTCGTTGTTCCAATTATGAGGAAGAGAAGAGAAGAGAAACTATGGTTCTTTTTTTATTTGGGGGTTTTGTAATTATTGATTTCATTATTTATTTAATGGTGTTTCCCCTGAAATCTCTTGGGATTAGTGTTTGTCTCCATTTTGGGAATCTGGGTCTTTCTTTTTTCTTCTTTTTCTTAACCCCCTTTTGATTTCTTCTGCTTTCAAGGTTGCCTCCCACTACCACAATCATTATTGGGGTTTTCAGGGTAATGATAAGCTTCTTCTTTTGTTCTTATTAGTAGTTTTTTGTTCTATACCTTTGGTTCTTTGATTGTAATTCTTCAAACAATAAGTGGGTTTCGTTTGATCCTGTTGCCTTTTTTGTTGTTTCATTAGTTTTCATGCCTTTTCTGTATTGAATCTCTTGTTTGATCATTCTGTTTGGTTGGAGTTTGTGATTTTTGGAAGATTAAGAGCTGTGTTTGTGTTTGTGTGTTATTCTCAGATGATAAAACTCTGAGGGGTTTTCAGATGACATATTTTCCTGGTTTAAGTAATCAAAGAGGCTCCATGTTAGGTGATCAGAAACTTGGTTCTTCTTGCCAACAACAACAGTCTCTTTGTGGGAATTTGATGATGTTCATGAATCAGGACCATTCTTGCCGAGATTATTCAGAGATTTTTTCTGGGGTTTCTTCAAATTACGTTGAAACTGTGGGAGATAGAAGTAATGTTGAAATGGCTTTCATTCCACCAGTTGTGGGAATTTTAGATGAATCAAATTTCCAATGTCAAGGTGTTTCACTTAGCCTTTCTACACACTCCCCTTCTGTTGTTTCTATGTCTTCATTTCCTCACCAATATCAGACACCTGCTATGGTTTCTTCATTCATTAATGCACCTCCTTCGATCTTCGAGAAGAGGCCGAATCCGAAACCTTGTATATCTGATGTGAAAAATGGCATGTATGTAGCATTGGGTTCTGGTTATTCAATGTTGAATTCGGTCTACATTGAAGCTGCACAACAGTTGCTCGATGAAATGGTTAACATCCGAGAAGCTTTGAAAGAGCTGAAGTCTAAGAAACTGAAAGCTTCCAATGGATTGGGTGTCAATTCCTGCAGAGAAAATGATGGGGGATCTAATGATCTGACTGGGGAGATGTGTTGCAATGCAAGGGAGTCGTCGATCGCTAATCCATCGAATGATCTATCGCCTTCCGAACGTCAGGACTTGAAGAACAAAAACTCAAAGCTTTTGTCTTTGTTGGGTGAGGTAAGCTGACAGTTACTTGATGTTCTACAATTTGTCTATGTTTAATGTATGCGTTTGTTACATCTCTTTACATGATGTTTTTGTGCCCGTGGTTCCTATAAAAACTTGCTGACATCCTAGAAGTTTCTATTGTTCTTCCATCTACTGTTGAGGATTGTTTCCTTGTTTAAGTTATTTGGTATGTTCCAATTTAGCAACGCTGAAGATTACATCCAATTAGTTTCTTTAACGGTTCGGTATCTATGTCAAACGTTTTACAGGTGGATCGAAGATACAAGCAATATTTCCAACAACTGCAAATGTTGGCATCGTCTTTTGAAATGGTAGCAGGTCGAGGGGCTGCAGAGTTCTACACTGCACTCGCACACCAAACAATTTCGTGCCACTTTCGCCGCTTGCGAGATGCAATTAATGCACAGATTGAGGTCACCAGAAGAGCCTTGGGTGAGCAAGATGCTTTACATTCTGGTCAAGAGGGCATTCCCCGTCTCCGCTTTGTCGACCAACACCTCAGGCAACAGAGGGCCCTACAGCATCTTGGTGTCACGCCACATAGTTGGAGGCCTCAACGAGGGCTTCCCGAAAGCTCCGTGTCGATTCTTCGTGCTTGGCTCTTCGAACACTTCCTCCATCCGTACGGCGTCTAAACTATTAGTACATATTCTCAACATTTGGATTAGCTATGTTTACTAAGGCCTTAATGTTCCATTTTTGCTTTACTTTCACAGATATCCCAAGGATTCAGAGAAACTAAAGCTAGCAAGACAAACTGGCCTGACTAGAAACCAAGTAACGTCGTTAATCCTCAAACGTCTGCTTGTGAATTGAAACAATATTCGTGTATATATTCTTACTGGCCTTATTTTGTTTCATTTAGGTCGCAAACTGGTTTATAAATGCGCGTGTTCGGCTATGGAAACCAATGGTAGAGGAGATGTACAAAGAAGAATTTGGAGACTCCAACATTGACATCAAATCCTCACCAGAAAATGCATCCAAAGCATCATGGAACAATTCGCTATTCTCCGAAGATAGGGGAGGAGACAACTTGCACGACAGCACAAAATCTGTAGCAAACAACGGTGAGCGAGTCCTGTACCGCGACGATATGATCAACTCGAGTAACTTCACAATGGGAGGAGGAGGAGATGTTTCACTTGCACTGGAGTTGAAGCATTGTGAAGGTGATGAATATGGGATGTTTGGGAATAATAACAATAGAATGGTTGGTTCTGTGGAGCTTGAGGCACAGGATTTTCCATGTTTGGAACCAGAAAGACATCATCAATGCAGACTCACCAGTTCAAATATGTTGCATGATTTTGTAGTTTAAAACTTGGATAATTCTTCATGGAAGAAGCTAAAATTTTAATATACATGTATATATAAGGGGGTATATCATATATGGAGCCAACTTGTACTTTTAAAAGGTATAGATTTTGTTGGAAAATTGTGGATATAATTGAAAATAAGTGTAATTTGTTTGGATTTTTCCAAATAAGGAAGGAGTTGTATTGTAACACTTGAATTCAACTTTTTAGTACCGATAGAAAGCAATGGTAAATTTGTCACGTTGTATCGATTTTAACCATAAATTTTCAATTTATTTAAATACCTCAAACTTGACAAATGTTGCATAAATAACCCTAAACTTCAATTTAAGAACTTCATCGTTGTCGAAATGCATAAATTTTGACAAAGTTATTTAATGGTTAGTTTGTGCATTGGTTAAACTTATTTTTGCACAAAACTTTATATTATTGAAATTAATGAATTTATAAAAAGTTTCATATTGTTTTGAACCGAAATTTAAAATGATGTTTAGAGTTCAAATAGAGCAAAGTTTAAGATAAAAATGAACCATTTTTTCTATGAATTTGAGTTTGATGGAAAACCGAACCTTCATCAACGAGGATAATCGTACATAGTAAAAACTAAAAAGATTCGAACTATAGACACATCTCTCATATCAATTGAAGTATACTTATTAACCTAAAGTTATTAGGGTAATAACTTGTTCACTATATTACATAAATTATTCCAAAGTTTGGCCCTTTCACTATTTATCCCATAGATAGCCCTGGATCTGTGTCCTTTCTCATTCTTCCAAATCAGCCACTAAGCTAAAACTCAACTAACTTGCTTGCACATGCAGTGGCGGAGCCATTGTTTCTTGGATTTTCCTTTCTTCTTCTTCTTTCTCATCATCACTATTTCCACTTCACTCCAATCTAGTCGCCAAGTGGGGGAGGTTTGAGGTATCTTCAAATTTTCTCTGATTTGTCCTTCCTAATTCTCCACCTTGTCATTTTACTCGGTTGAATTTATGGGGTTATTTCCCCTTTTTCAAGATCTTCAATTTTTCGTTCCATTTTCCCACCCCCTTTACGCATATTTCTTCACTGAATCGAGGGTTTTCGCTGAAGTCCGATTAGCTTATGCTCGTTGTTGAAATCATCGATCTTTTGTAATACGCATGATGAAACGCCCCTTTCCATCTGTGACAATGTCGAAGAAGAGATGGCCGTTGATGATCTTAGCATTGGTTTCCATTTCCACGGCAATGGTTTTCTTCATGAGGACTACGTTTGATTCTTGTAGTGGTAATGAGAATAGACGTTTTGTGGAAGAAAAGGGTATGGACTCACAGATTCGCTCTTCCCAAATCGAGAGAAAAGCTCCGAATCCTCTTGATTTCATGAAGTCCAAGCTCGTTCTCTTGGTCTCACACGAGCTCTCTCTTTCTGGTATTATTGGATTTGTATTTTCTTTATAACCCACTTAGTTATTGTCATTGGGCAGGAAACTCTTATAGAAATTTGACTGAGAGCTTTTAGTTTGGCTACAGGTGGGCCTCTACTACTCATGGAGCTTGCATTTTTATTGAGAGGCGTTGGTACTCAAGTTGTTTGGATTACTAATCAAAAGCCATCGGAGCCTGATGAAGTAGTGTACAGTTTGGAGCGCAAGATGTTAGATCGAGGAGTGCAGGTTAAATTAATCTTTTAATTTGTCTGCACTTTAGGAACTCTTTGATTACTGTAATGCTAAATTCATCAGAAGGGAATAAGTTTACTTTTGTCTCATGCACTTTTGGGGTCATAGTGCATAATATAATCATGTGATTGGTTTGTTTGTTTAGTGTAATTCTTCGTATACGATCAAGATCTGATGTGTTTTGAAATTATAGGAGTGAAATTTTTCTCAATTCCATTGTTTTGGCTTCCGTGTTTAGCTGCTAAGGCTAAGTTGTGACCCTTTTAAATGTTTTGTTATTACCATAATTAATGATCCAGTTATTCATATTCTAGAAACTTGGTAAAATTAGCGGAATAGTAGCAAATTCTACACGTTCTTAAGTTGATAGTATACTTATGTCTCTTCTTCTTGAAAAAAGGTCTACTTGTTTCTTCTGTTTATATTGTTGGTGACTAAGGGTAAAAGATTGTCCTTCTCAAGGTTTTATCTGCTAAGGGAGAAGAAGCTGTGGAAACTGCTCTGAAAGCTCATTTAGTTGTTCTAAATACTGCTGTTGCTGGGAAATGGTTGGATGCTATCCTCAAGGAGAATGTTCCCCGTGTCCTTCCCAAGGTTCTGTGGTGGATTCATGAGATGCGAGGGAATTATTTCAAAGTTGAGTATGTGAAGCACCTCCCTTTTGTTGCAGGTGCCATGATTGATTCACATACAACTGCAGAATACTGGAAAAACAGAACACGGGATCGATTGGGGTAGGATTTCAATAATGACGAGAATTTGCTTACATTATAAGATATGGCCGATTGATTTTTTTTACTAGTATAATCATGAGCTAGCTTGGTGCTATCTCCTTTCTGTCTTTATTTCATGTTGATTGATCTCAAAGTCAAAATTTTCTACTAGGTACTTCTTTCCAACATTTGTACTATGAAAGGGCACTATTCCACTTTTTCTCCCTGATAAATACCCTTCAACATTACCCTTGTTGTGAGGTTGATTTAACAATGGTGATTTAATTGTCAACTCTGACTATTTGCACATTTTCAAATCTGAATTAACCCTTGGGTATTTATATGGCTGAGGTATAGAGCATTATGCTTTTGTATAAAAATCTGGTGCAAATTATAATTTAGATATCAGATGATCTTCTTCCTTTTTCCACATGGTATGTGTAGAGTCCAAATTTAAATATATTTATTATTTTGTAATGCTCTCCTAGACCTTTTGGTCATAATCGTAAGTTTTTTCTCTTTATGTTTTCAGGATTCAAATGCCTGAAACTTATGTCGTGCATCTTGGCAATAGTAAAGACCTCATGGAAGTGGCTGAAAATAATGTGGCCAAGAGGGTTCTTCGAGAGCATATTCGCGAATCCCTTGGAGTTCGGAATGAAGATATATTGTTTGCAATTATAAATAGTAAGCTCATATTCCTGATGATAAGCTTCTGCTCAGTTTGTCGATTGATCTGTTACTGGGTTATTTTTCTTTTTCTTTCTTTCTTTTGTTGCCATTTTCTGTTCCTAGTGTTTATCTGGGTTCTATGCCTTATTATTGTTATTTTATTTTTCTGAAGAATCTAATCCTTATTTTGACTACAGCCATCGTAAGTGAAATTTCTTTGTTATGCAGTAGTTTCAACCATGTTTTCTTTCATCCACATGACGAGCTTGTAGGTTTTAATGGCCCGCGCCCTTATCTTTCCTTTTCTTTTTTCCCAATGCCTTCATATTCTATCATAAAAATTCCAGCTGTAACTTTTCTTCCCCCAGCTACAGTGCTCTCTAGGAAAGAAAACAGCTATTGGTATAATATTTGAACGAAGTTTAACTCTATGATCTATAAAGTTGCGAGGCCAGCCACCGGTTTTTAGAATATAGAATCTCTTGCATGCAAAATTTTTTTCCCTCAAGAAGAGTAAGACTCTCTCCTGTATTTGGGATGGTCTCTGTTGACTAACTTGTTATGTCCCTGGAAACTTATTTCCCGCAGCTCCAGTAACGAAATAGCACAAAGCCTCTTTCTGTTCTTCTATGAAATTATGCAGTTTAATATTTTAATATTGTGAACTAAGTTGATTTTTGTTCCGTCCTTTCTTGATAAAGTATATTAATATGAAATGTATTGCCACACATGATCGATGTGATTCCAGGTGTTTCTCGTGGGAAAGGTCAGGATTTATTTCTCAGAGCCTTTCACCAGAGCCTGCAAATGATTCAAGATAAAAAGCTGCGGGTACCAAGGATTCATGCAGTGGTTGTTGGCAGTGACATGAGTGCTCAAACAAAGTTTGAAACAGAACTGCGCAACTTTGTAAATGAGAATAAAATTCAGGATCGTGTTCATTTTGTCAACAAAACCCTGTCTGTGGCTCCTTATCTAGCTTCCATTGATGTTCTTGTTCAAAACTCTCAGGTACTAGAACTGTTTAACATACACCTGAATTTATACGAGAAACTATGCACGATTCTTTATCTATGTTCATGCCAGTTTCATTTGCTTGTCTTTCCTTGGCTAGATGGTTATAATCACGATTTTGCCTACGTGATCATTAGTTGAAGTGGTTGTTTCTCTTTTCTTTCTTTCTCCCCATTCCCTTTTGAAGACCTTCCATATTGCTTCTCCAATCGTTAGCTTTTGCAAGAATTACTTAATTTAGTATTGTGACCTATTTCTACCTTTCTAAACCTTCACTTATCTATGGAATGCAAATTTAGGACTAGACTATAATTGGTTTTATGATGAATGAAAAGTCTCGTTTCTGTTTCAAAAAAGAAAAAAAAAAAAAAAAGAAAAAAAATCCAATTGAATTTCTAGTCATATAGTATAATGTTTGGATCTTGATTCATAATTGCATAGTAAAACCCACCAGATTCAATATTTTCTGGTATTCAATGATGCAATTTACCGTACATGTGTAGGGTAGGGGAGAATGCTTTGGAAGGATAACGATTGAAGCCATGGCGTTTCAACTACCCGTGCTGGTAAGTTGTCGTCTTCTTTGTACATCTTTTGAAATTTCTCCACCTTCAACATAAACTCATAAAAAGAAATTTCCTTTCACTTGGAAAATTAGGAATATCATTATCCCCTCTACGTATCTTATGAATTCTCACGTGTATGTACATAAAGGGCACGGCTGCTGGAGGAACAATGGAGATCGTAGTGAATGGGACGACAGGTTTGCTACATCCTGCAGGGAAAGAAGGCATAACTCCACTGGCACATAACATCGTAAAGTTAGCAACGCACGTCGAGCGAAGGCTGACCATGGGTAAGAAAGGATATGAGAGGGTGAGGCAAATGTTCCTTGAACAGCACATGGGGCAAAGAATTGCTGTTGTTTTGAAGGAAGTTCTGGAAAAAGCAAAGAGCCACTCTAGGCATTAGGCTTCAACAGGATTATCAACAGCATCAGTTGTTTACCTTAAATGCTCGAGAGAATATAGACGAATTGAATGCTAATGGAGGAGAATTGTATGCTGTTTTTCATTTTTGTTGCATTTTCAATACTTTTTTCCCCATTTTTTCCTTTTCTGGTATAGTTTGTGTAGCAGGAAATTATGTCGCACGGTAGATGACGATTAGTCGTTTTCGAGCTCTTATCTCTAGTTGTGCAAGTGCAAAGCAAACTTTGGAAGAAAATCTTACCTTAATACAAATATTATAAAGATCGTCCCTCTCTAGAAGAATTCTTTTTTAATTATATACCGTAATTGGCATGACCTTTCTCGATTGGAGGTTCGATTTTCTATATCAACAGTTGTACATCGATTTTTCATATCAGCAGTTGTAAAAAAAAGAAGAAAGAAATTTGATATAAACAAAAAAACAATAGCCATTAAAAAAAGTAGATTTTTTCAAAATTAAAAAAAAAAAAAACAATCTATTTACCAACATTAAAAAAAAGTTTATAATAATAAAAAGACCAACTATTTACCAAATTTTACTAATGACAAAAATTCACTACACTCAATTTTTAATGGTCCATATTTTATCTATTTTTGCTATTTTTTTTTATGATTTCCGTTAAAATATAAATTATAATATATATATATATATATACACTTCGGTTAAAGATCTGGTCGGTGAAGACGTTAGGCCGAGAGAGCGAAGAACAACGTCCTATCCTTGTGATTCGATTCTTTCAAATACGAAATCTCCGGCCAGATCCGTTCTTTTGGACGGTGAGGAAGAAGGCTTTACTGGATCTGAAATGTTTGTTGTTTCAGTGAAGCCATTTTTTAGCGTTCTTCTTGTCACTCTTTCTTTGTCCTTGGCGGTGCTTCTTTTGTCGCCGCCCTCTTCGTTTTTCTCCGGCACTTCATTCTCTTTTACTAATGAACGGTAAGCTTTACTTTCCTTCATCAATTGTTTTGTATTCTGACTTCGGAGTTAACGATTTGATGTCCATGAATCCAAATATTGAAATTAAGATGAATAATGGCAATGATTTTGGCCTCTTGTTTCTACTGCCGATTGAACTTGCAACATTTGAGAAATTCCCTTTTTAATTAGATTTTGTTGATTAATTTGTACTATATGATTGTATTGATAGTGGAGAAATGTATAGGAAATTGGAACTTGATTGAAATTTCTCGGATCTAATAGTTGGGGTTCTGTCGCATGTCGCTCCCCTTACCTATCATTTCTCCACGACGGTGGTCTATTTTACTTCCTTTTGTGAAATCGAAATTATACCTGCAGTTCCAGCTAAAAGACTTTGGATTAGTTCTTATAAATGAGGGAAGATTGAATTGTCTCAATGTTAATTGCAGAAGCTACACGGATATATGGAGTGTTCGAAGGATAGTAGAGTGGAGGCCTTGCAAGTGGTGGCTTCAAGGTCACCTACCTGGTAAACTGATTTTATTTCTAGTGACATCTTCTTGTTTACTCTCATTTCTTTTCTGTTTTCGACTCTCTGTTGATAATGTAATAGCATGATTCATTAATTGGTAAACTACTTCCTTTATTTAGACGAATTGTGATGAGAATTGGGTACTTGGAAATCCTTGTGTAGGAATTCACGACAGACATAATTGCATGGAATAAGTAGAGTAGAACAAGTGTTGGGAGGGGTTTCTGATAAGTTTTGATTGTCTGAGTCAGTTTTAATTGACTTTCATTGCAGACTTTTTGTTGAAATGCTGCAGCTCTCCCCGCTGATAGCAATGGATATATACGAGTGGATTGCTATGGTGGGCTCAATCAGATGAGAAGAGATGTAATATTCAACGAGTTTCTCGTATATTTAATTTAATTTTGTTTATTACTTGGTTAAAATTTTCTTGCTAAAAGCTGTTGCCCTTTGTTATGTGTGCAGTTGTGTGATGGAGTTGGCATAGCACGGCTGTTGAATGCAACCCTTGTTTTGCCAAAGTTTGAAGTGGCTGCATATTGGAACGAATCTAGGTAATTCATGACAATTTATTTTTCGACTCTATATTCTATTTTATGCATTGATGTACTTGCTACTTTTTATTCACAAATCCATGGTAGTTGTAGTTAACGTGGCTTTTGCTGTAGTAATACATTTTCCATGCACCAAAGAAATAATAAATAAGCTGCTAGTATGCTTAAACCTTGGTGTTTTTCCAGCGGTTTTGCAGATGTATTTGATGTTGATCATTTCATTAGTCAGATGAATAGTTATGTAAAAGTTGTCAAAGATTTACCCCCAGAATTTGCGTCCAAAGAGCCATATCATGTGGATTGCAGCAAACGCAAAGGACAGTTTGACTATATTGAAAGTGTCCTTCCTTCCCTATTGGAACATCATTATATTTCAATAACTCCAGCAATGAGCCAGAGAAGGGACAGGTACTTCAAAACTGAAATATTCTTTCTTTGACCCCATAAACTCCATCTAAATCATTGTATGTGTTATTCAGGAGTTTTTGTTTAGGAGCTTTCACCACCTTCTCTTGCATTTTGAAAATACCTTCAAAACATTTTACAGGTATCCCCAGTATGCAAAAGCTGCCCTTTGTCAAGCTTGTTACAATGGTTTACGCCTTGCTAAATCAGTGGAGAAGAAAGCCAGGGAGCTTCTAGAAGCCATACCAAAACCCTTTCTCTCTCTTCATCTTCGTTTCGAGCCAGATATGGTGGCTTACAGCCAATGTGAATATAAAGGACTATCTCCTACTTCTCTAGAAGCAATCGAAGCAACTCGGGGAGATAGAAAACCATGGACCGGAGAGTTGGCTGAAATATGGAGGAAGAGGGGGAAATGTCCTCTAACACCCCGTGAGACAGCTCTCATATTTCAAGCGCTCCATATTCCAACTAACACAAACATTTACTTGGCTGCTGGTGATGGTTTGATGGAACTAGAAGGCTTTACATCAGTTTATACCAATGTAGTAACTAAGTCTAGTTTCCTCAGTAGCGACGATTTCTCGAGCATGCATGGGAACACAAAAGCTGCTCTGGATTACTATGTGTCAATTAACAGTGACTACTATGTTGCCACATTCTTTGGAAATATGGACAAGATGGTTGCAGCGATGCGAGCATTCAACGGTAAGCAGGGGACATTGTTTTTAAGTAGACGAGCATTTGCCGAGTTCACTTACAAGGGGCTTGAGGGGAAGGAGCTGAACCAAGCCTTGTGGAAGACTCATAGAGATGATTTTGCTATGGGCAGGGGATCGGCATTATCCGACTGTTTTTGTGAGTTCAAATTGTGATTTCAAGAAACTCAGATTTGTTATTTGTGTATGTAACCACTTTCCCTTTCAAATTAATGCTTTGGTAAATTTACAATCTTCAAATGTTTGAGAATAGATTCTTACTTACAACTTAAAATTGTAACCCATCTTTTGATAAAGTAGACTTAGGGTCATTTTGATTACAAACATTGAATGAGCATATGTATTGCATTCCAAATTTGGAATTTCTATGTTATCTGTAAACAATATTTCCCCTTTTTCAAGTTTAGCTGTGAGAAATTGTCAGGTAATCCTCCCAAATCTTTTGGAAATCTTTTAACCTAAGATTTGATTCATGGTAAATATTTAAATATTGTTTTTTTGGAAAATTTCCATTCATAAGAGTGACGAGTCATATTTTTATTAGAATCTTGACGTTGATTTGTGCGTGTTATTCTTGCGCAGGGGTCATGCTAATCCCGAGGTTGATTCTAACTAGAATAGCTATTATAATGAATTGCCAAAACATGGTGAAAGATCGAAAACTTTTGGAGGTTATTTTCATAGTTATGACTAGTTTTTTTCTTTGTGATTTCATTCGATTGGTTATCTTGATCTTGAAAATCATAGATCGTCGGAAGCATTTTTTAAGACGATTTTATCGCTGCGAGGGTGGAAGAAAAATAGAAATACAATCTGATCTGAGCTATTATCATATGGAATTTGGTTGTTCTTCCTACAAGAGAATGTGAAAACCAAGAGCAATTAAGCTAGTTTGCTGGTATTGATTGATTCTATTTCTCATCACCTCCACTGTGGTTATTGCCAATACTTGTAGCTTTGATTCAGTCTCAATCATTGGAAATTAATACAAGCAATCCCAATGCACCAACTAGAATATACTGCAACAAATACCAATAACTTGAGCACAAAACAACTTCAAGAAATTACCTTAACCTTTAGAGTTGAGTAAAATGCAAGACTATTAGAAATTGAACTGAATTGCAAACCTTGATAATTGGCTGCTCGGTCATGATTATGGTCACCCATCCCACGTATGGTAAGAACCTGTGGATCACAGTCGTGACGAGATTTGTTCTCTTAGTCAACCGCTATACAACTAAACAACTCTCCCGACCTAACAACTCTTGAGGCTAAACAAAATGCCTCCTTTTAAGTACTAGGAGAGAAAAAAAAAGTTGTGCAATTTTTTACCCGACAGCTCTGCCCATGATGTGGTGCCGTTGAAGCCATTGCTGACCTTGTGCATACAAGAGTCTGTCATCACCGTAGTTGTTGTCTCCTGATGAAGCAACACAAAGGGCAAGTATTATAGAGGAGCAGAAGAAGAAAGAGATTATGAAGAAACGGGACAATTACAAAAGAAAGATCAATTAAAAACTCTTTCTAATCACAAAAGATTTCTGAGAATAACTACTCAAATTCACAACAATTTATTCTATATTGTTCTACAAATGGCACCTTTAGTAAGTACATCAACTTCTCCACTATCTTGACGTTCGTGAACCTGCAAGAATGAAAAACTCCGATTAATCTGTTTGGCCCTTATGAGATTCTTGGATCAGACCAACAACCTGACTTTGCTGCATTCCCATTTAAAGACACATCAAAACTAACAATTAACATGTTCTGTTTTCCTGAGAGTAGTCCCTCTTAAAAGAGCTGGAAGCAGATAATAAGGATGGAATGAAACTACAATCTGTCTTCAAGAACTCAAAGTGCACAATTCTGGAGAGAGTGTCATGTAGTGGAACAGATAATTCATTCTTGAATGAAATTATAACACAGGTTTCAAAGGGGATTAAGATTTGCTGAAAAGGTCAGTAAAAAGAATTCACCTTAATTACGCGATGGACAATTGGAATTTCACGGCCCTGGACAAGATAAACAACAAAAGAATACATCAATTCAAAATAACTTTTGATGCCTTCTGATAGCATAAAAAAGAAAATTCGACATTGAAATGCCTAGTATCCAGAGATGAAAGCTAAAAATTATGAATTTCATGGTTGATAGCCTCTAAAGTGGCCACCGTGCGATGAATGTAAAAACTTTCTGTATTAATGAACTAAAAAAATAAACTTCAACAAATACTTACATCAATATTAAAAACAACAATCTCCCCTGTACGAATAGGATCCTTGCTCATGTGCAAGAACAAAATATCACCCTGAACACAGTATATATTGATGTAATTAGATGAGACTCATGAGTTAGGAGAAAGTCGAAGAGAACATATGTAGTGAGCAATGAGTATCTTCGTACACACAAGACTTGTAATCCCCACACAAAGCCGTACAACATACTTCAGAAACAATAAGAGGTCAAAAGAAAAGCTATACAATGCAGCTTGAATCCCCAATCCGTCAGTAGACATATAGTAAATCCTTTGATTTCTCTCCTAGAAAAATCCTCGATAGCCAAAGAAACCCCAGCCTCCTAAGAACTTAGATGTTACCAACAACTCTGTTAAAAAAGGGAATGAATCCAAGACATCAATAATCATCCCAAAAGTTTGACAGTTTGATTTTCCCCCAAATATCTATTGAACTCAAAAGAGGGAGGGGGTTGATTCCTCACTCCAACAGTTGACCACAAAACTCATCCGATGACCATAGAAACTTGCTCCAAATACTGTGACCATTTTTCTGATTCCACTTCCTCTATCTACAAAAATCCTTTCCTCCCTTTTCTTTTGAGAGAGAGAGAGAGAGACCTCTTCCCAATCCCTCCTCCACTTTCTATAGAATGAACCTTAAATAGAAGAGTGGTTTTTCTTATAATTGGGCTAACAAGAAATATATATATGCACAAGTCAAAAGAATCATCGTAGATTATCATAAGTTATGAGACAAACTCACCCTCTTGAAGCCAGGTTCCATGCTACCAGACAAGACAACAACAACAGGAGACTCACTACCAGTAATGCACATCAATGCCTTCCATATTATGAGAGCAGATGTAACAATCAAACCTGAAAAATGAACATTTCTACTAAATGGGTTTGTACCCAGTATTCGGATCAAGAAAGAAAAAAAAAAAAAAAGATGATTTGCTAGGACGCAGAAGAAATTGTACGGTTTCTTGAATTCGTTGGCAATCACTAACAAGCTATACGAAACTCCCAAAGTTGATTAAAGACATACAAAAAATCATGTGTGATAGGATAGGACACGGATCAAGAACGAAAATGAGTTAATAAGGGAAGTGATAAACAGAATACGCACCAAGACTGACGGCCTGAGAAAGAAGTTGACGAAGCTTAATGGATTTAATGGAGTCGAGGGTGTCAGCAATCCAACCCATTTGCGATTGAGATTTGTTAAAAAGCCGTCGTATTGTATTGTAAATGTAATAGCTTGGCTCTTCTTCGTCCGTTCTTACAGTTTATTGCTTCTTAACCCAAAACCCTCACTCCACCATTTCCAAGACCATTGTCGGATACTTTGAATTTTATCTTTTTCTCAAATAAAATCGCCGTTTTCTTTTTCTTTACACATTACACATTTATTGTAAAGAAAAAAAGAAAAATATTTTTTTTTTTTAGTTTTGAGTTTTATTTTAAATTAATCTCTACATTTTAAAACATTATAATTTTATTATTTAGATTTGAATTTTGTTTCTAGTTTTTTTAATTTGATTTTTACTGAATATTCATTTTTTGTTTTTAGTATTAATGTTTATTAATTAAAATTAATTTAAAAAATTCTTAACATTAAATGACTTAAATTAAATATTTAATAAAAATTTGAGTTTAAAAGTTTAAAACTTTAGATGCATTTTATATAAAAAATAAATCAAAATATTTACTAATAGAATTTTAGTTAGCAAAAATTTTAATCTAATTTTTCGATTTTTTATTATTCCCAAATTGCCCAAACTCTCATCTTCTTTTGTTTTCTCTCTCCTTCCTTCAGCCGCCTGCACCAATCACTCCAAACTCTCATCATCTTCCCTTTTTTCCTCCCATCTTCTTCTTGCGTTTCTTCCATAGACAAGATCAAGACCCAATATCGTCGGAAACCACCCCTTTTCATCGGAGTTATTGGCACTGAAACACCCACTTGCAAATCGGAGAAAACCCACGCTGAACGGAACTACTCTCTCCGAAAAAACCTCTTCTCCGTTAGAGCTACGTCGATGACGAATACCCACTGCTGAACGGAATCACTAGATGACAACCTCACTGTAGCAGCTTCGAATTTCTCTTGAAAATTTGCATAAATCTCAATTTCTTATGCAGCTGCCCTCATTTTTTCTTTTTCAGTAGGCTTCCTCGATGAAAGCCTTAAAGTGGACGAAGCTTCACTAATTTACAAAGTTTCCATTGATCTACTAAATATTGATATACTCTATACTGATTAGGTATATTACAGTTCATTGATACATTTAAGTACCTGATATACTTGACAATTAGTGTATATCCAAGTCTAAACTACAGCAATTCTGTGATTTTGATTTGATTGTCACGTCATTATTATCTCATTTTTATTTGATTTATATCTAATTATCATGTGATTCCTATCTCATTACATAATTTAATTATGTTATAATTTTTTTTCCATTGTTATTCGGTTTTTCATGTTATTTTCATTCAATTTTAGGTATGATTTTAGGGTTTACTTTGTAATTTCTATTTGAATGTCACGTGATTGTTCTCTGATTGTCATGTGATTTTTAGATATTTTGAAATACTTTATGATTTCTATTTGATTGTCATGTGATTGATAACTTATTTTGTGATTTTTATTAATAATTATAAGTTGTGTGAAAAAGAAATCATATGACAATCAAAAGTCAATTAGATGACTGACTAATTGACAAAAATAAAAGTTTTCATATGGTAATCAGATGAAAATTAAATAACTATCGAAAATGGCTATCTATTATACTAAAAATCAAATACGATAAATCCCCTTTTTTATTTTCTAGTTAAACATGAAGCTTTGATACTTAAAAAGCGAATTTTTCAAGTCAAACCTTAAGAATGACAGATTTGACATTCTGTGTGTTTGCAAAAGAAATTGAAGTCACATGAAGTTAAGGAAACAAATATATATACTATTTATATCAAATAGCAATCAAACGGCTAGAAGGTAATATAACAATTAGATAACAATCAATAGCAAATAGCAAATAGACGTGTCAAAGAATAAAAACTAATAAGATAACAATCAGAATGCAATCAAACAATATAAGAATTAATCAGATGACAATTAAAAGGTAATCAAATAACTCTCACACTAACTAATTTTTTTTTATAAAAAAAATTAGAAGGTAATCATATGACAATTGAAAGTTAATCAAATGAAATGATTATCTCACAAGGCTAACTAAAATTGAAAAAAATTTAAAATTAAAATGTGACAATCATAATGTAATCAAATGACAATCTCATAAAGCTAATTAAAATTAAAAAAAAAAAGTAAAATGTAATTAGATAACAATCAGAAGGTAATCAAATGACTATCTCAGTTTTTTGTTGTTGTGGTTAAGCTTCCAATGTTCATTTTCTATAGTGGCAACGAGATGATCGACAATGTCATGTAGATTGCAAAAATGGATGGTAATAAGAAAATACTTAGTAATTGACCAAAAAAAAAAAAAAAAGAGTAAGGTAATAAGATAGCAATCATAATGTAATAAAAATTCCCTAGCAATTGATTATCAGAAACTACTTAGTATTTATAAATAAAAATGTAAGGTCATTAAATAGCAATCCATATCATTTGCAATTGAATAACAATCAATATTAAATTAAATAATAATGAGATGACAAATCAATATCATTAATAATCGGATAACAATAAACATCAAATAACAATCAAACAGTAATCAAATAACAATCGATATCATTAATAACTAGTGGTAATCAGATGAGAATCCGATAACAATCATACGATAATCAAAATATACCGATCCCAAAATTAAATATCATTTCACCAAGTATATAAATATTAAAAATGTTCATTTATATTTGAATTCTTAAAAAACCAATCAGTCTATTCTTAAGTATGTTTTTTTTTAAAAAAAAGAAAAATAATTATTTTGATAATTTTTAAAAATAAACTAAAATGAAAAACAAAAATACTATTTATCATTTCCCTTTGTGGCAGTTAAATGAGAAGGGACATTCTGGTCATCTACCACTTCCTATTAGCGGGAAAAAGTACCTAACTTAACGACCATCCTACCAAGAATCGTTCTTTGCCCATTCTTTGGCTATTTCTCCTTTCTTTCTCTCACTCTAACAACTGGTGCACAATAGCATCCGTCGTTACGACGCTATTGTGCACTCCTTCCCCTTCATTGCCGTTGCCGCCACCGCCTCGCAATGGGGAAGAGACCACCGTCGGTAGACATCGAGTCGATGTCCTATGACGTCCACAAGCCCATCTCAATGCCACCCCCACCCAGCTATTATCCTCCCCCGCCCAAACCATGGTTCCCATGGCTGGTGCCTCTCATTTTTCTAGCCAATGTGGGCATGTTTATTTTCACATTGTATGAAAATAATTGCCCCGCCACCACTGGAGGAAACCGCTGCCTTCTTTACCCCGAGCTCGGCCGATTCTCCTTCCAACCGTTTCAAGAGAATCCCCTCCTTGGCCCTTCCATCAACATGTAAGAATCAAAACCCCGTGATTAATGAAAGACGAAAATTTATTGAATAATTATTCGTTTATATGGAAAATAGAAAATGGGTTTTGTGAATGGGGATGAAATTGAATTACCCATGAAGAGAAAAAATGAATCGGGGGAAACAAACAGAGGGAATTTTGTTATTTGTGATGGTTGGTTTGATTTTTTTGTTTTTTTGTTTTTTTAAAGTTTGAAAACATATGGGGCTTTGGACAAAGAAGCAGTAGTAGAACATGGAGAAGGTTGGCGCTTGGTGTCTTGTATGTGGCTTCATGCTGGAGTTATTCATTTACTTGCAAATATGCTCAGCCTTCTCTTCATAGGAGTTCGCCTTGAACAAGAATTTGGATTTTGTAAGCACTCTCAAACATATATAAGACTGGTTTAAAATGACTTTTCGAATGCTTAAAAACACTTTTAATTGTTCTAAACAGACTTGTAATCTATTTTGTATTGGTTCCTTGTTTCACTCTCTTAGTTTCACCTAGAGAAGGAGAGATTTTCCCAGTGTTTTTTGTTTTAAGATGTTGAGACATTTGAGATTTGTTTATATTTTTGGTGTTTGGCAGTGAAAATAGGATGTTTGTATGTACTTTCTGGATTTGGTGGGAGTTTACTTTCATCTATAAGTCTGAATCCAGCTCAAAGTCCAACCATATCAGTTGGTGCTTCAGGTGCTCTTTTTGGCCTTTTGGGTGCTATGCTTTCTGAGCTCATCACAAACTGGACAATTTATGCAAATAAGGTAAACCCTAAACATTTTTTGTTTCTTCTATTGTGTTCTTTAAATTTATTTCAACTTATGATTTCTTTGTCATTGAAACTCAGTGTGCAGCCATGATGTCTTTGATTCTGATCATTGCCTTAAACCTGGCAGTCGGTTTCATCCCACACGTCGACAATTCCGCTCACATCGGAGGCTTCATTTCGGGTTTTCTCCTTGGTTTCATCCTCTTAATCCGACCGCAATTCGGATACGTTAACCACAAGTACATCCCTGCAGGCTCTGATGTGAAACGTAAATCCAAGCACAAATGTTATCAGTACTTTTTGTTGATTATAGCTCTACTCCTCTTGGTGTTCGGGTAATTAATTCGCAAGAAGAAATTGTATTTTCGACGACGATATATCTCTACTTTTTACCCGTCTTGTTCGAGTTTCGCTTTCGCTAACTTTTGTTTGGTTTTATTTATGCAGATATGCTTCTGGTTTAACAAAACTGTACAAAACCAGTCCACAAGTATTGGAAAGCACCAGTTTCTCTGAAGGATGACATTTAATTGTTTGATCATTTTGATAATTGTGTTTCACTCTAATGCCAAATTGATGAAGTACTTGAAAATTTAAATGAAAATGAATCATTTTAATGTGAATTGATCTTTTTAGTCGATGACTCATGTCTTAACCAGTTGAGTTTTGCTAAAATAAATAGAAAATAAAAAATCAGTAATGACAAATATTCTTTCCAGCGAGAGATAAAGAGGTACAAGAGAATATTAGAAACTCGATTCACATAAAATGTTTTAGTTTGAAGTCTTTTGGCACGCTTAACTTCATTTATTTTCTGGAGATTGGAAAGTTTTGCCTAATTTGAGATTGTTGTAGCTTTTAAAATAATTGTTGATAATTGAGCTTTTAGAAAAATAATACTTGGTAGCAGTTTTTAGAAAAGCTAAATCTAATACCCGAACTTTTACATGTCAGTTAAAATTGATAGATTAATAAATAATTTGTTTTACCAAACAATTGGTTGCTAAGATTTTTCCGTAATTTATTTTGACAATTGCAAACACGATTACACATTTTAGGATTCGAAAATGACCTCGTGCTATGATACTAAGTTAAATCACTAATTGATCCAATTTTCATTTTCTTAAGTACAAGCAAAAGTTGTAGGGATTTGAATCATGGACCTCTAGTCATCCACAAATACTTTATGTAGACATATTTTGATAATTGATCAAAAGTATAATGTGATGGGTTATCGTAAATTTAATTATATCAATATATTTTTTAATTAAAAAAAACAAAAAACTAATAATGTAAACTTTTTTAAATAAAAAATTGTGGAGATTAATCCATAGATTTAAAACATACATGGGGTTAAAGGGTTATAGACATAAAATTTCCCCTTTTTGTCTTTTTAGTACAAATTAAAAGCAGATGATTTGAACTCGAGATCTTTTGTTGTCAAGTACATAGGAATGAAAGCAATGGCGGATCTAAAAATTTCAATTTTGTTGACGAGGCTAAAAAAATATGGAAAAAATGTACACTAGCTTAAATCTGGGTTTAGAGTGGGCTAAAAAACAATTTTACCATTAAGCTATATTTTGATATTATATATATATATATATATATAATATCAAAATATAAAAAGTATAAAATTGAATGAGTTCGAGTTTCCCTAGACCTATATACTAAATCTGTCCATAAATAAGGGTGGAGCAAGTTGATATCAAATTTTGTCTTTATTCACACGTTTGGTTAATTTAAAAAAAAAAATCAGATATAAATAAGTACGTGTCGGCGTTTAAGTTGAAACATGATGGCGTCCTTTACTATCCATTTATGAAATAGTCCACAAATACCGGTAACCGGTTTGAAAGGTAATATAAACGACCACAAAATTAAGATAAAAGATTGAAAAGACGATGCCCAACCCATTCCCATTTATGACGGGCCCATAATAACCGCATACACGGTGACAATAAATATAAACTTTCTATATATATTATTTTTATATATAATTTTAAAATAAATATTCACTTGTTACTTCGTTATTACATTTTACGGACTAATTATGAAATTTATAGCTAATCAAGTTATTATTTATTAACAAGTATCAATTACCATCTCACCAAATCCATACTACTCTACTTGTGTCGGTCGTTATTGAAATATAAAAAAAACATATTAATTTATTTTCTAAACTTTTAGGCTCTATCCCTTAAAATATTACACTAATCATTATGTCAATTTAATTTAATTTGTTTACCAAAGTTTAAATTATAAATATATTTATTCAAATGTAATATAAACTTAATGTTTAATTAATAAATTAATTATTTTCTCACAATTAGGATATTTTTAAATCATTCATCACATGTGTCTATTGTTGTCTATCATCAATAAATAATATTTTACTATATTTATAAATAATTTTAAGTATTTTGTAGGTTATAATAATTAAATTTTAATTTATATAAACTCAAATTCAGTACAATATAAAGACTCACATGGGAAAAAAGCGAAAATGATATATTTTAAAGTTTTTATTTTTTAACTTTCTAAAAAAGCAAGAAAGAAATTATAATATATATATTATTTAAAAAAAAAGAAAAAAGAAATCCAGTGGCATTGTCGATTCCGTGTTCACCGTCTGCTCGTGGGGGAGAGCCAGAGGAGCTTTACATTGAGCTTCTTTCGCGGATCGTTCATGTTTCTTGACTTTCTCCCATTCACACATTTCAATCGCTTTCTTTTTCCAATTCTAATCTCTCTTTTTTTTAATTCCATCTTTGAATTTCAATATCATATCAGATCTGATCTGATTTTCATTCCATTTCTTCAATCAATCGTCTCTCCCACTCACTCAACTTCCGCTGTTTCTCTCTGCAAACCCAAGTTCGTTTCCTTACTCTCTCTCTTCTTTCACTTCAATTCATCCATCACCTTCGTTTTTTCAACAGATCGGGAGTTGTTACGTTACACCTTCTATTACTCTCTGTTTCTGTTTATCATCGTATAATTCTGATCCTCTATCTATTTTTGTATTTGATGATTTCTTGAGTGGATGTAACTTGTTTTCGGCTGTGTAGGTGACAATGGAAGGTACTTCGCTTCACGGAACGCTTCACGCCACTATCTATGAAATCGACAGGTTGCATACTGGTGGTGCATCCAATGTCTTCAGCATGGTACATCTCCACTTGTGGATTTAATTTTCTTTTTCTATTTTGGTTTTGTTGCCGATTTGTAGTGTTTTTTTTTTTTTTTACTATGAGTATTTGGTTGACTTTTCTGCGTGTAATTGAATGTGATCTTGATGAAGTTTTCTGATCTGTTGATGGAGTTGAATTTGAGGGAATTAGAAAAACTACAACCGATTTAATTTTGTTCTGAATCGATTATCAATTTCTTGGTTTTGTGATGAATTGCTAAACTAGTAGCGTGACGTTGCCTTCTGCATCACATCGTAATTGCATCTCCTGCCGTCCGTATGAGCCAAAATTTTGCTTCCTGGTTTCGTTTTTATTAAAAAAAAAACTATCATCCGTATTGGCTGGATATAATGGTAAAACTCCTTTGCGTTAAGTTTCTAATCTACCAAATGTTAGAAAGTTCATTGTTAGCCAGATTTCTCATTCGTGAATACTTTCTGATCTGTGCATACTGTGAATAATTTTGTTTTTTTAAAAAAAAAAATTTATGGGATAAAATAAATAATACATGATTTTTATGCAATTTTAGATCTGTTTTTTCAGAGGTTTAAATGTTCTTTCTAATATTCTTTCAAGAATATGTAAAGAGATTGTTACATTGTACATGTTATTTTAAGGTTATAGTTTATGTGTAGTTGATTTAAGAATATGCCTTCTCTTGTTGTGAATCAAAGCTATCTCCAACAAAATGGGCTGGCTGGAGACAAGACGACATTTATACTGTGTTAAAATGTCATTCTTATTTTTCAGCATATTCTTTTGCTTTTCTTTCATTCAAATGGTTTACTGGAGAGACATTTATTGCAGTTAAAGCAAAACTTCGAGGAGGCTGTCGGAATTGGCAAAGGACAAACCAAACTGTATGCCACTATAGATTTAGAAAAGGCTAGGGTTGGTAGGACACGAATATTGGAATCTGAACCTTCTAATCCAAAATGGTATGAATCTTTTCACATTTACTGTGCCCATAAGGCATCAAATGTTATCTTCACTGTGAAGGATGATAATCCCATTGGCGCAACTTTGATTGGACGTGCATATGTACCTGTGGAAGACATTGTAGACGGGGAGGAAGTTGACAGATGGGTTCCAATCTTAGATGAAAATCAAAATCCTATTGAAGGGGAATCAAAGATTCATGTCAAACTTCAATACTTCAGTGTTACTAAAGATCAGAATTGGGGTCGTGGTATAAGAAGTCGTAAATTTCCTGGAGTCCCTTATACATATTACTCACAGAGACAAGGTTGTAAGGTCTCTTTGTATCAAGATGCTCATGTCCCCGATAATTTTATTCCTAAAATACCTCTTGCTGGAGGGAAAAATTATGCTCCCGCCAGATGTTGGGAAGATATTTTTGATGCCATACAAAATGCCAAACACCTGATCTACATCACAGGATGGTCTGTTTATACAGAAATTGCCTTGGTAAGGGACTCCAGGAGGCCAAAGCCTGGAGGAGAGACCATGCTTGGTGAACTGCTTAAGAAGAAAGCAAGTGAAGGGGTCAGAGTACTTATGCTTGTCTGGGATGACAGAACATCAGTTGGTCTACTTAAAAAAGATGGTTTGATGGCTACTCACGATGAAGAAACTGAACGTTACTTCCATGATACTGATGTGCACTGTGTGTTGTGCCCTCGTAATCCTGATGATGGTGGAAGCATTGTTCAAGATCTACAAATCTCTACCATGTTCACTCATCACCAGAAGATTGTTGTGGTGGATAGCCCAATGCCAAATGGAGATTCGGATAGGAGGAGAATTGTGAGTTTTGTTGGTGGCATTGATCTCTGTGATGGCAGGTATGACACACCCTTTCACTCCCTTTTCAGGACATTGGATACTGCACATCATGACGATTTCCATCAACCAAATTTTGCTGGTGCATCAATAACAAAAGGTGGACCAAGGGAACCTTGGCACGATATCCATTCCCGACTTGAAGGGCCCATTGCCTGGGATGTTTTGTTCAATTTTGAGCAGAGGTGGAGGAAACAAGGTGGGAAGGATGTACTTGTGCAGCTACGTGAACTTGATGAAATAATTATTCCTCCATCTCCTGTTATGTACCCAGACGATCATGACACCTGGAACGTTCAGTTGTTTAGATCAATAGATGGTGGGGCAGCTTTTGGCTTTCCTGAGACCCCTGAAGATGCTGCTAGAGCTGGACTTGTCAGTGGGAAAGATAACATTATTGATAGAAGCATTCAAGACGCTTACATTAATGCTATTCGACGGGCTAAGAATTTTATTTATATTGAAAACCAATATTTCCTTGGAAGTTGTTTTGGATGGTCTCCTGATAATATCAAGCCTGAGGATATTGGTGCCTTGCACTGTATCCCAAGAGAGCTTTCCCTCAAGATCGTCAGTAAGATTAAAGCAGGGGAAAGGTTCACTGTCTATGTAGTTGTTCCAATGTGGCCAGAAGGTCTACCGGAAAGTGGATCGGTTCAGGCAATATTGGATTGGCAGAAGAGGACACTTGAAATGATGTATAAAGATATAATTGAGGCTCTTAAAGATCAAGGTATCGAGGAAGACCCTCGCAACTACTTGACATTCTTCTGTCTTGGCAACCGGGAAGTCAAGAGGTCTGGAGAATATGAACCTTCAGAAGCACCAGAGGAGGATTCTGATTACTTGAGAGCCCAGCAGGCCAGGCGTTTCATGATTTACGTCCACACCAAGATGATGATTGGTAAGCAATGCTCATATATCATATATGCGTGTAGTTTGATTAACATGAATTTCCAAGGCACTTAAATCCCTATGGTTTGACAAAATCTTTGTAAAATAGTCATTCGGTAGGGACTATTAATGGGATTTTATAAAACCATAGAGACTATTTATGAGGTTTTACAAATTATAAGAACTACGTTGTAATTTATTATTATTTTTTTTCTTTTAAGAAATAACGGTTCTAAACATCTACTGCAGTTGATGATGAGTACATAATTGTTGGATCGGCAAATATCAACCAAAGATCCATGGATGGTGCAAGGGACTCAGAGATAGCAATGGGCGCTTATCAGCCGTATCATCTGTCAGCTCATGAACCTGCGCGTGGTCAAGTTCACGGATTCCGTATGGCTCTATGGTATGAACATCTTGGTATGCTTGATGAAACTTTCCTTCGTCCAGAAAGTGAAGAATGTGTTGCAAAGGTTAACAGAATTGCTGATAAGTATTGGGATATGTATTCAAGTGAATCACTTGAAAGGGACTTGCCCGGTCACCTCCTCCGCTATCCGGTTGGCATAACCAGTGAAGGAGAAATCACAGAACTCCCAGGATTTGAGTACTTCCCCGACACCAAAGCTCGTATACTCGGAACCAAATCCGACTACCTCCCTCCTATCCTCACTACCTAGTCATCTTTCTGCTGCTTCCCATCTTATTCCAAAGGTTATTGAAACTTACACCTTGTTTTTTAACTTGAAATTAAAAGACATTTTAAAAGGGTTCCTAGAAGTTTTACTTCAAAATACTATTGGGTAATGTAATTTTGGGTTTGTGGCTTTCTTAGTTTGGGGGTTTTACTAAGCTAATGTAACTCTGGCTGGGTTTTTCTTGATGTTATAAAATCCTGTTTAATTTTGATTGTGCCATTTGTTTGCTTCTACTAAAACTGACCCTAAACCTCATTTTCCAAATTAGGTCATGTCTTGTGGTGGTTTTAAATATTTATTCCTTTTGAACATGTTTGAATATTCTCACTTAATCATTAATATGAGTTAAAATTACAATTTTATTATTATCATAAATAATCAAACCATAATTAATTGTTTTGTTTATTTAAATACATTGATAAAGATAGAATTATAATAGTAAATAATTTTTTTTTTAAAAAAAAAGGAAAGACAAAAAAACTATTAATATTTTTACCTACATTTGTTTTGGGTATGTTCTTAACTTTGGTTCATGTAGGGTCGTATTTTAAGTCAATTACGTTCTCCTAAAATGGAAAGCAGTTAAAATCTGAAGAACAACAAGATTATAAACAAAAATCAAAATCAAAATCGATTCTGTCCCTTGAATCATAGGATTCCAATTGGTGTCCAAATTTAGAAAATCCTCAACTCTTATTATTATCTTTTTTTTCTCTCCCAAGTCCCAACCGTAGAACTGCTGTTTTGCTGTCTTTTGTTTCCTTCCCATTTTCTGCTTCAAATTTTATCTATTAAAAGTCTGTTTCCACTCTCAAAACAATTTCAAACTAATTTTTTCTTTTTCTCATATTAAAAAAGTTTTCCATAAAATCTCGATCTTCACCCATAACAAGAACAACAAGAACAGAACTAAAAGATCTTGTCTTTGATGATGTCGTCCCTTTTAAATTCTTCCAATTTGGTGTTCGCCACCGTCATGGTGGTGTCCAGCACCCTCATTCTGGTCTTACTCCGTCAGAATAAACCCGATCTCTCCCCGCTGCCCTCGCAACTCTCTGCCGGAACCACTTCCTGCCAATCCCAACTTCAGATTCTTCGCCCTTGTCTCTCTTCAGGTACCATTTTTCCATTTTTTTTTCACATATTTGATTTATTGTGGGTTTTTAGTCACATTGTTCTTAAATTGGCTCTACATTTTCTCAAAGGTTTGGTTTTTTTATTTCAAATTAGTCAGTTTTTTTTTTTTTAAGATTTTGTTTAAGGGAATTACTTTAAGAATTTTTTAATTTTTTTTCAATTGAGTTGGTTATTTTGAGAGATTTTTTCCATAATGTTTACTCTTTTTCTTCTTTTCCTAAAGAGAATTTCTAAAAAGATTTCATTTTTATTCACAAGAGTTAATAAAATTAAATAACATGATAAAAAGAAACAAAAACATTGAAAAATTGTCTAAACTAACCTATTAAAGGTTTCACCTTATCAAGATTTTGTACAAAAAGACCGAATAAAGTTGTATCGAGAAAACCTAAAAAATTGATAATTTTGAAATTTCTTTATTCAATTTTGCCAACAGAGAAACATAACAATTTTTTTTAATTTAATCTTTACAAATTTTATATAAAAAAATGTTGTTGTAAATTCATTTGAAAATTTATATAATTCTAGAACATATAAATTAGGATAACGATTTGAGAAATTGTGTAAAAAATGGATATAATATTTGATATAGATAATCAAATATGAAAAAAAAAATTGACAAATTAATTAAGATTCGGTATAAGTTTTGAAAAGATAATATATATTTGAAAAAACTAGTAGAATCTTTCGATAACATTAAAAAAATTAAGTTTTTAAGATAATCTTGATCTCGAGCACATTGAGAAAAACTAGTTCAACGACTTTTCAAAAGGAGGTTATTTTGGTAACCTAAAAACTTTAATAGGTTAATTAGTTTAGACAATTTTCCCTTTTATCATTTTATAGTTCCTGAATTTTAAAGAACATAGTACATTATGGTCGTTGAGTTTTAAATAATATTTTTTAGTCTTTATTATTTTGAAAATTGTTTAAACAAACTTATTTTTAAGTTAGTTCATTTTGGTCTCTATACCTTAAAATGTGTTTATTTTGGTTTTTGTATTTTTAATTTTAATTCATTTACATCCGACTATTTTGATCTTTCATTTTCGTTTTTAATTTGATGATCAAAATAAACCAAGCCTACACATCATCCTAAAATGAACTAAAAAAACAAGACAAAGTAATATTTTATTTTATTTTTTCTAATTAGTTTAAATAATTACATCACATTTTAAATTAAATAATTACATCACATTTTAAATTAAATAATTAAATCTGTTCTTAAAAACAATCTATTAAAAGAAAATCGAAAACCTAGAGGTCAAATTCATATAATTATTTTTCTAATAATTATTTTGGGAATGGCAGGTGGGAAGAAAGAAAGAAAGAAGAAGAGAGTACAATTTGCAGAGAATAATAATAATAATAATAATAATAATAATAATAATAATAATAATAATAATAATAATAATAATAATAATAATAATA
>JBBPDJ010000001.1:15484179-15517262 GCA_037974625.1 Cucumis cinereus | reverse complement strand
ATAATAATAATAATAATAATAATAATAATAATAATAATAATAATAATAATAATAATAATAATAATAATAATAATGTGAAGAATAAAGAAATTAAAGAAATAGAAAAAGAAAAAATAATATTAATGATGATGAAGAAAAATGAGAAATCTAAATTATTGAAGAAAATTCAATGCAAAAATAATAATAATAATAATAATGGAAAATCATCATCAAATCATCAAATCCCCCAAAATCGACTTCCTCTCTACAATGCTATTCTAAGAGATCGTTGTGCTCATAGAATCCAATTTTCTTACTAATTTCTTTTTCTTTTTCTTCTTTTTTTTATTTTTTCATTTCTTGTAAATATTATTTTCCCCATCGGTTTTGTCCACTTGTAATTATTTAATTTTATTTAATGAGAATCTAATTTACAACAAAACATCAACTTTAATTCATGTTTTTCTTTTATATATTATTCCTTAATTATGTTAATTCTCCTTCCATTAATTAATTTTGAAAACAACAAAAGTTATTTTGAAATGTACTCCTTATATTTTGAAATGAACGAGCTCGATGAAGGACGTTGATAGTGCATTATGAGTTTCAACACATAACGGAGATAAGAAACTTACGAAGAGTTCGTACTAGTTTAGTTTAGATGAATGTTTAAATTATGTATTTTGATATATTGTAAAATTAACCTTAAAATTTTATCTAACTTGGACCAAATAACTAATAACATTAATATAATTAATTATTATGATATATTGTAAAATTAATTATTTAGATCATTTAATTTAACAGAGCAAGGACTTGGGTGGGTTGATTTTTGAAGTATTTATAAATACTTATTTTACATTTAAAAATACTTATTTCAACACTTAAATATTAATTAATGTCACCTAATTGTTTTGGTTAGGTTGTTAACCTAAAAGTGAGAGAGATAAAATAAAATAAGGAAAATTACAAATTATGTATTCATTAGAAATTATTAAAAATAGTTGTAAAAGCAATAATAA
The DNA here is from genome assembly GCA_037974625.1 of Cucumis cinereus. Lineage (NCBI taxonomy): Eukaryota > Viridiplantae > Streptophyta > Magnoliopsida > Cucurbitales > Cucurbitaceae > Cucumis > Cucumis cinereus. The sequence goes on along the minus strand of JBBPDJ010000001.1, from coordinate 15,516,261 downwards.
ACACACAAATTATTTAATTGTTTTGAAGTCTTATGATTATTTAATATCTTGTATTTATTTCTTAAAATAATAACATAATATTACTATTCCATGAACAATCTTTGACCCAAAAAATGGAGAAATTCAATTTGTTGACCTTAAGAGATTGAATTGAATAAAGGATAATAAATTCAACTCCAGCAAAAAGTCTCATTTTGTAATTAATATTTTTTTTTAGTTCAATAATTATAGTGATTTAATGATAAATGTCAAATTTTTTAAAAAAAAAGTTTTAAATTCCCATTATTAAGAAATTCATGGAGGATATATGAATCAAGACCAAGGGCCTTTTTGTCATTTTATAATTTGTATCTCTAGGTTTAGGGTTTTTTTTTTTTAATTTAATTTAATTGAAAGTTGAAATTTTGAGAATATGGGTGGCAGGCAGGCAGAGTTGGTAATTTGGTATATAATTATTTATTTTTTCTTTAAGATATTTGATATTTTAAAATTTTGAGAATATGGGTTTGTGGGTTGTTGGCAGTTGAATTTTGCTAAATTATAAGATTCTATATTTCTTTAAAATAATAATAAATAAATAATATACATCACAGAAAACAAATAATATTTAAAATTGAAAATTGTGAACAATTTTATTAATATTAAAAACAAAGAAAGAAAATGCATGAATTTGCTAGCTAAATACTTTGTTTTTTTTTTTTTATCATGGGTCAAATTAGGTTATCAAATTGAAGACTTTTTCGATTTTTAATATAATTATATATTTTGGGTCACTTGAAAATATATTTTCATTGTTCAAAATCAACATTAATGGTTTAAAAACAAATTTTGTGATTAATTTTAACAATCTAAAAATCAATCGTAAATGTAGTACTAGTAGATAAGTTCATACAATTTTAAAATATACGTTTTCAATTAATATGTCTATTTTTTTTAGTTGAACAAATGTGTGGCGACATAGATCATGATTTTCCTACCCCCAGAGGGAAAAGTCCTTCCCTTTTCGGCCAGTTGTGGACGAGGAGGGATTCGAACCCCCGACACCATGGTTCGTAGCCACATGCTCTAATCTTTTGAACCTTCAACATATTAAAAAAGAGAACAAATATCTCATTTTGCTTAGATTGAGAAATGCATGCTCGTTTACGCTATGTTAAGTGTTACAAATATGTAAAGTATCGTTTCATGACCATTTAACTTTTAAAAAATTAGTTAAAAATTAAAATTTCAAACACAACGTACCCGTTTTCTATTGTTGTCTCTAGTAAATACATATATTTTTGGATTATATGTATATATAGTTGAACAACTATATAATAAAATAATGTATGTGTAAATATTAAATTAAATAGAAAAATATGAGTGACCCACCAATTATATGTGGCAAATTGATATCATTTGGACGGTTCAACAATGTTTTGGCAAAAGAGTGATTTAATGGGCTGTCTTTCACAATTGGTATGTTTTTGGGTAAAAGGCAACCAAAACACACCAATTAACTTCATTTTATTTTATTTTATTAATTTAATTATCTTTTTTTCCCCTTTTTTATAGAACCAATAAAATAAACTTAAAATAAAGTACACAAAATAATAATAATAATAATAAAAAAAGATAAATGTGACTATTAGAAAGGTGTGTCAACCATCCAATCATGCTTTTATATTATCCTTTAAACTATGTTCTTTTAATCACATTAATTATTTCAAAAAATAAAAAATCCAGGTCGCATGGTAAAAATTAGTAGATCCTTCGATATTATACAATTGTTATAATTTTTACAATTATATAAGTATGAGGGTTTAATTTTAATACTGATATATTTTTAGAGTTCAATTTTTACCATAAAAGTTTGAGAGTATAATTACAATTGTTGGTTTTTAAAAAAATTTCCATTTAGTCAAAAACAGTTTAATATTTATTTAGGGTGATTCATTTTTTTATTTAATATTAATTTAAAATGAACCATTTTTAGTTGATTTGTTTTTAAAAAAAACAACTGAAATTTAATAAACAAATTATAAATTGTTTACTTGTATGAGTATAAATGAATTAAAATTATGATTATATTATATATAGTCCTCGAGATTAAGGCAGAATATTTGATTAATCATAAATTTCAGATTGTTTAATTATTAATAATGTGTATTATCAAAACGTGGCAGCACAACAACCGATTCAAAATAAGAGTTTTTTTTTTATAAAAAAAATAAAATAAAATAAGTAAAACTGATTGCAAATATAATATATGTATTTTCTAAAAATCACTGATAATAATATTACTTAAATCAAAATAAGATTGTTTATTATGAAGAAGGATAATAATGGGTAGTTTGGTTTCACTATTTTGTGGCATTCTTTGTGAAAAGACATAGGATAGGATCTTGATCGTACTTATTGGAGTTGTCATCGTATAGATGGTATAGAGGCGCTCGAGGAGTTCTTCCTCACTTTGCCTTTTCGAGAGAGTGTGAGGTTTTTATGTTAAGTGTGTTTGTCTAACTTTGTATTGGAGTTTTCTTTTTTCGAGAGAGACATAATAGAATTAAAGGGTTTCATAGAGATCGAGTCATGTTTGGTTCTCATTTAAGCTATGTCTCTAACGTGTCTTGTGACAAATAAATGTTTTTTTTTTTAATTACATGTTAGGTCTTAATTCTATACTTGATTGGATCAACTGCCTTTACTTTGGTTGGACTCTTTTTTAGCTATATATATATATATATATATATTCTGTTTAATTTCGTTTATCATTGAAATCTTAATTTTTCAACAAAAGATTTCAATTGACACTTGTATGTACTTGAAGATCAAGAAGTCTTGTGTTCAAATACCCTTACTTTTAGTTTGTACTGAAAAAACATGTACAAGGTTTTCAATCTCAAGAACGTTAGAAAAATATAAAAAATAAAAAATAAAAAAAAAGAGTTAAATTGAAAATGATATAAATAAGACGAAATTTCTAAATTAATAGAATATATTTTTTTATTATATTATGATACAAATTCACATTTATTAAAGCTTAAGGTTGAAGAGATTAAATATGTAATTATTTAAAAATGAAATAGAATAAAATATATAAATAAAAAAGAAAAAAGAAAAAAGAAAAAAAGAAACTTGAAGCAGAGCAGCTGAGCGATCCCGGGGTTTGTAAGAATAAAAGTTAAGCCTTTTCTTCTTTCTTCAACCTCTTCCCTTTCTTTATTTCACCAACTTCACCACACAACAAACAACAACAGGAGCTTTCGATTCCTGAAGGAAGGTCGGAGAGTGATAGACAGTGACATATAATTTCTGGGGTATCTTCTTTTCTTGTTTTTTCATCTGTTTTTCTCCTTCTCTTTCTCTGTCTTTCCTTCAGATTTTTCTAATTCCCCAATTGGGTGCTTTTCAACTATCAACACCAATGACTCTTTTAATTCTCAGGACCTGCTCTTTGATCTTCTTTCCTGGAATCGAATTTTCCTTGGCTTTTCTTTTCCCTTCCAAATCCTCTTCACTTGGCTGTTTTTCATTCATGGGGTAAATTTTCTAATTATCCCAATTCATCTCTTTTTTAAGCTTATGCTAAATTGGGAACTTTTGATTTCATGTTTACATATAACATACACATATATTGGGTGGAATCAATATGAAATTCAGCATTTGGGTTGTTTGCTTTTGGCTAGATCCGATGAATGCTGTGGTTTAGCTTCTTTGGCTCAATGAAAGGATTATTAAGAACTTGTTCAATCAAGCTGATTTTCTGTAGCTGCTGCTGTTTTCTATTAATTTAAAAGCATGAGGGTTTCTCTTACTTTTTAGCTACTTTATGCTTAAAGTTAATTTAAAGTATTCTCTGGGTATGCTTCATGTTTTGTTGACTATGTTGAAAAGGCAACAATTTAAAGCTTCTAAAAACTAGTGTTCATTTAATGTGGTATATCTATTTTGAGTTTAGACTTGTTTCATCTTTATTCATATTGATAATTCATGTGTTTAGGCTTTGTGATATTTATAATTCAGGCTTTGTGTTGTTACCTTATAATATATGCGAGGCTTGAGTTGACTTAATGGGTAATAATGGTCAATGTGAATGATTTGAGGTTTGAAGGTATTAGGTCATTAGTCAGTCAATATGTTTTGTTAATTTGTTATCTATTTGTTTATTGTTCAATGAACTTATATTTCTCTTATAAAAGTCATGCACTGACTGATCAATAAAATCAATGACAGTGAATAATATTCAGCCTTAATGACCACTTAGGGTTTAATATCCTATAAGTTTCATTTTTTTGTTCTAATTATAAGAAACCATACTTTCATTGATAAAAAATGGAGAGAATACAAGGGCATCCCAAAAAATAACTAATCCCATAAAAAGAGGGATTCTCACTAAAGCAAAGGAATCCAATTGATCAAGATATGACCTAAATGATAATAACAAAATATATATATATATATATAGAACCTAGCAAGGTACCAAATACCCCTATTGTCCGGCTCCATCATTCTAATTAACCTATTGTTTCTCTCCACCAACATCAAAGCACAAATGCAAGTGTGGTAGTAAGTTTCCCATCTCTAGAAATAACTGATGGATGATGATATTAGGTTGTAATCCTTATGATGGGAAAACTAAAATTATCCTACAAGATTTCTTGATAAGTGGTATCTAAATGTAGTAGGGTCAACTAGTCGTCTTATGAGAATAGTCGAGATGAAAATTAGAGCCCACGTGTTGGGCAGAGTATTGAGATTATATTGAAAATGTTCAATTTACTTGGAGAACTAGAGATTTAAACAAGTTTAGGCTCAATGATGATTTCAGTCATTATTATGATTATTTCTATGTGAGGCTGGTGCAAACTATTGACTTGTGATTGATGTTTTCTCGGTTGTGCAAATATCAATAGTTATGGAATGTTGTTCATACGCTGCTACTATAAACTTTGCCATCTGGAAAACTCAAAAGTTCCCGATCATTCAGAATTCAGATATTCCATTGTTAATGTTAGTGTTTTATATTCTGAAAGTCCTGTCAAAAACTATTTGTAGTCATCTTCTCCATAGCTTACATGGTTGGGTTGGAGCTTGAAAGGGATTGGCAGGTTAGATCAGATATATATCTGGAGTACACCCAACCCATCTAGACAAAGATTCTATAAGAATATTGCTCAGTTCGCAGCCCAGGAGCCTTATATGTGTATGTGTGTTTAGTTAATTATTACAATTAAGATACAACATAGCTTTTCACTCAGTATGAATCATCAGGTTTCCCATCAACCATATCATTTCATGGCATTAGCTCTTAAGACGTTATTAGTTGTTTATGAGAAATGTGCTATCATTTAAATTAGAGAAATACATTATCTAATTGAATCTGATTCGTCTTTTCTAGCCCCCTCTGAAATGCTTCCTTTGAAATGCGAAGACCTATCGGTGTTTAATATTGATTTAATGAAATGAGGTGCTCGCAGGTGTCTTGTGAATATTTTGAGCAGGTATTTATCAGTTATATGATCACGTTTGTTTGTAACAGAACAGTGGTTGTCTTGGATGCTACACAAAGCCGAAACTAAAAACTCAGCTGAATGAACCATCAAAAGGTCAAGAAATTCAATGTCATGGACTAAGGAAACCCAGCCTATCAGAGGATTTCTGGACTACTAGTACATTTGATGTGGACAATAGTGCAGGTCAATCACAAGGAAGTATGTCATCATTGAGTACAATCAACCATATGCACGATCCACACGGTAGCTCGGGCAATATACCCAACCCTTCAGAGTTTATAAATCATGGTGATTATCCCCTCCTTTCATTCTATATTTTCAGTTACTCAATTCACCATGTGATTTAAGACTGTTGAATGGAAGATTTGATTAAGTTTTTATTCTGTATTTCGTCGATTTGTTCGTTTACCTTAGCTTTTTACAACACGACAGTTTCCTTAATTTTTCTATGTGATTATCCCATTTCTTTGAAGATTGGCATTGGCACAAGTAACTATATTTGGATCTTGGTTGTAGGTCTTCTTCTGTGGAATCAAACTAGGCAACGCTGGACAGGGAATAAACGATCCGAAAACCGAGCACCGCAGTTTCAAGAACCCAAGCTAGAGTAAGTTGCTGACTAGTTTGCCATATTAATATAATCGAACATCAGTACTCCATAGTAGTAATCTTTTTTGGCTTTCCTCTTGCAGTTGGAATGCAACTTACGAAAGTTTACTAGGGAGCAACAAGCCATTTCGTCAACCTATTCCACTCGGGGTAAGTTCTCAACCTGTCTAATCTCTTCCCTGTGCTGGAAACCAATCGAATCTAATCGTAAATCGATGTTCGTTAAAACATGCAGGAAATGGTAGATTTTCTTGTGGATGTATGGGAACAAGAAGGGTTGTATGATTGATTAATTTGAAGGGTACACAAGGCTTGATTTGGAAGAAGTTGAATCATAGTCTCCACTGTTTTCTCAAACCATTGAAATCTGCCTTGTATTTGCTGAAACGCATTCAAATTAACATTTTCCCTGCTACCTGCCTGCCTCTTTTTGGTGCTTGGTTTGTTTGCTTTTTTTTTTTTTTTTTTTTTTTTTTTTTGATGCCTTGGTTTGGTAATTGCTGTAGAGTTTCATATCTTTACTCTGTTGTAGAAAATCCCAGCTGTGATGGAAATTACTATATTTGCAAATTATTTTTCTTTTTTCTCCAAATAATGATCAATAAATCTCAACCATACATTTTCCCTGCCTATTTCTGCAAATTATTTTAAATTACAAATTTATTCTCTAAATTTTGGTTTTTTAAAATTAAGTTTATAAATGATACTTCATACTTTAAGTCTTACCCAAATTCTGTAATAAAAGCTTTCTTGGAGGGAAAATAAGTATTTATTTATAGAATTTGGTTTAGAATTCATGCTTATTTGGAAAATATTACAAATTATTGTAAGAAATTTGTAAGGAAATAAACACAATTTTAAAATACCAAATTGTGCCTAAACTTTCTAATATTTTAAGAAAAAATTAATGAATTTATTAAACACTAAATTGAGAGCTTAAATTTGATTATATATATATATATATTAACAAGAACCCGAAGTGGAAAATCATAAAGCCACGAAATCCGTTTGGGCTTCTAACCTAGATGAAGAAGGCTATGCATAAAAAATATATAAAAAACCAACTCGTGCAAAATAGTGAGTAAGAAGATTACGTTTAACAAAATCAATCGCACCCACACAATAAGCGATCACGTAAGAAGCGTCGGTCCATGATGTTCTTTATTTCGAATAAGTAGCCTCGTTCTCTAGATCCTTACTGGACCGCTCGTGTAGCACCTGCATGAATCTGATCCAAATCGGAGGTCCCCAAGAGCCACAAACAAGCTATCAGCATTGAGTTTCCAAAACAAATGTGATTTAATAAGATAAAGTTTGGAAATTTGATGAAGTTAAAAGGACCAATTTTAGAAGTGATAAGACACAACCACAAATCTTTCCCAAATAAAGAAATCTAGTAATGAATAAGACTTATCATTGTCAGAAAAAAAATGATTTGGGCCCACATCAACCATACAGTATTTGACACGTGTACGCTGATTAGATCTCTTGCTTATGATTAAGTAAGATTCAGACCCCAACACAACAAAACGTGTGCGGCCAACGTCTTTTCAATCATCATATCACGGATTACAATGATCAAAATCTCAGCCGTTCGTATTGATGACGAATCTTCATTTATCGCAATCGTCACTGTTCATTTCTTTTTAATTTTCACTTTTTTTTTAATACTATATTTTGTTTTGCAATTATAATAAATAGCAATTTTAGATATAGTAATAAGTATTTTTAAAAAATTAAATATATAGCAAAATCTATTAACGATGAACTTCTATCGTTAATAACTCTTTGATGATAGATTCTAATTTGTCATCGTATAATTTTAAAAGTAAAAGAAATTGAAGAAAGTCATAGTAAATTTGATTGATTTCTTGATAAAACTTTTTGAAAGGAAAGCTGAAAAGTGAATAAAGTTTTTTTTTCTTTTTTGTAAAAAGTGAAATTAAAGGGGTAAGCAATGCAAAAATAAAAAATAAAAAAAAATAAAGTTCTTTAAATATTAAATATGTTGTAATAAATTATTTAAGCAAATGAGCAGCAAGTTCCAAGAACAAAAGAGAAATAGAGACTCTTATCACCATTTTGTATCTCTATTTATTCACACAGAACCTCATGCATTCTAAACAATCAATAAGGTAAATATTTTGAGAATTGAAAACTGAGTGATTGAGTAAAACTTTTAAAAAATTTAGGGTTCTTTCGAGATATATATTTAGTAATTAGTACGATCTTTCTATCCTAAAAAGTTAAAAGTGTGTCTAAGTTCAAGAAAAACGAAGAGGTGGTTCAAGAAATCACTGTCTCGAAAGAAAAAAGTCAAATGTTTAGGTTATAGGTCGATTGATAGAGGTTAAGGGATTATCCTAAAAGGAAGAAAACCGAGTTGAGCTTAAGCACTTGGGTTGCAACCACACTAATATGTCATCGATGCATATAATTCCAAACTGGATGCTAGAGAAAGGACCTTATAAATAACCTCATTAGATAGTCCCCGAAAGAAGATGTAAATAACTTCAACCTTCTTTTTGTGGTTAGATTAGCTAAATACTCCTTCCTACTAACTAATGCATAAGAGTGTATTTTGCTCCACGTCACATGCATTCGAATACTACTTTCATGCAGGTCAGCTCAGACGGCGAGGTGGAATGGGATGAGAAAACAACGAGGAATTTTAAGGAGTTGAGAAGGTGTGTGTTATTGAAAAGAAGTGAAGATGGGGTTTGCAGGTCCCCAAAAGGAAAAGTGTGTGGAAAAATGTGAAAAAGAGGAAGAAAAACAGAAATAGAAGTACAATTTGGAAAGTGTTGTTATGTGGCAGTGTAGAACTCACTAGCTGCCTGATTCAGTGCTGTATGGGAGAACCCTAACAAACTTACAGATATTTTACTTCAACTCTTGTCTTCATTTTCCTTTTTCTTCCATTTACCCTTTTCACCCCACTTAATAATCTCACTTTATTGGATGCTAATTTGGATGTTTTATGCTTTACCTTCTTGGGTGTTGAGTAGAGAGACTTTCTGATAGCATCTTTATTCATACAGGTCCAAACGCCTGATCAAAGTTTGTATTCATGGGAGGGAGAGAGTCCTGAGAAGTCATAGCTCAAGAAACAGGAAGAAAGTAGGGGTATGGTGTGAGAGATTATAATAAAGAGACAAGTCAGTCATGTAGCAGAAATTGAAGATTAAAAAGAAAAATGGAAGAGGTCAGTTCAGTCATTCAGTAACAACTTAAAGTCAGAGAGTAGCACTTTCCCAAAACTAACCCAAACTAAATCAAATCCCATTTCTCTTTTCTTTTATTACCTTTCACTCTCCCCTTGTTAATTACTTCTCTCCATTTTCCCATTTTCTATTTATGTCTCTTCCACAGGAAACATCTTTCAATCTTTTCCATTACCCTTCTTTTATTTGTTTTTATCAAATTAATAATAAAAACCCTAACGTTTATTCAATTGGATATTGGATTGGATTGACTGTGAAAGTAAAAAAAACTTCCCTTTTTTTACTTACACACATCTCATGAACATGGCTCTCTCAATTTCTCTTTCAACTTCCCTCATATTGGCTCTCACTCTTGCTGCTTTCTTCTCATTTCTTCCTCCTACATCAGGTACTCATTTATAAATTTTGTGTTAGAATGTCTTTGAGTTTATTGTTTGACGTTTCGAACGACTAAAGATTGAGGGGCGATTCTCAATGGTGTGAGTCGTATTAGATATATTTGTACTTTTTACGTTTTTTACTCTAGCATCTAGAGAAGTGTACTATATATAAACTTTCTAATCTTGAATTATTCTCTCAAATAATACGTTGTTCTCCTTTTTTTTTCCTTTGCTTGTTCTTTATGTGTACAGTTGGGTTGGTTTTGTCAAGGAGTGGGAGATCAGAGGGAAAAGCTGATACTGAAATGAAAAATTTGGAAGAAAAAATGGTGATTGGTTCACGGCCGCCGGGATGTCAGAACAAATGTATGAATTGCAGGCCGTGCATGGCGGCGGCAGTGGTGCCGGTGCACCGGATGAAAGGGAAGGCCTTTGAATCCTTTTCTTCATCTAGAGAAGAAGAGGATAGCTATTATCTTCTCTCATGGAAATGCCGATGTGGGAATAAGATCTATCAACCCTAGCACCATCTTCATCATCTTTTTTTCCTTTCTTTTTTGAGTTATCAATCTCTGACCTCTGCGTCGAGAACATGTATCTATATTAGTTGAACTATTTTTAGATGATTGCTTTGATAATTATTTATTTTTGGCAATCGAAATGTTTGTGAAGACGTAAAAATGTATTACAAATATGTTTATCTTTCATTTCGATCTTCCTTGTTTTGTGTTCGATCATTTTTGTTTTGTTTTGTTTTGTTTTTTTTTTTTATCAAAGTGATATACAACAAAACCCATGCTTATTATTGAGTTACTCTAACTTATATTTAGTTTGTTTTAGCTTGTTTTAAGGTCAAGTTTACCCAACCGTAATAAAAATTGATGTCATTAATAAATCAATAGTAATGAGCTTGAATTGCAATATAATTGGATTGTTTTTTTTTATCATGTATACTTAAAATTATGACTTTGTAAGATTTATTGTTTTTGGTATCGTTGCATCTATCCTTGAATATATAGTTTTTAAAAAGTGTAATAAAAGACGATGACTTTTTTAGTTTTTTAAAAGAGGCTAACATGTTTTTTAGGAACAAAAGATAACATGTTTATACTGTGTATAACTATATTTTTAAAAGAAATATAAATATATCAAAATCTATCAATGATAGATTCTATAGCAAAAACTTTTACTACTGATAGACTCTATTGACTACAACTAGTGATAAAATCTATCATTTATAGACTTTTAAATTGAATATAAATTTCTTTTTATAATTTGTATTATGTCATATATGTTATGGATGGTTGCAAATATAAAAATTAGATTCAAAATACTTACATATATAACAACATTTAAAAAAATTGCAAATATAAGCAAAATCTATCAAAGTCTATCAATTATAGAAAAAAAAAATGGTCTATAAGTCTATTATTGATAGAAGTCTAGGATAGAGTTTACAATATTTATATTTTTTTAAAAAAATATTGTCATACACTTAATTATTATTTCTAAAATTGCTACATGTTATAATTATCGACATTTATTTTTATATCTTCAACGTCCTTTTTAAATATTAAATTTGCAATATTCAGATTAATTTGGGCCGAGTTGATCCATAAAAATCCCAAACTTGAGCCGGCCCATATGGCTGAAGCCCGTAATGTAAGGGAATAACTAACAAGTGAACAGAAAATGGAATTGATGTTGCTTTCTTTCCCCTCTCACAATGGCAACGCTTTCGACCTCTCTCCACCGTTCTTCACAGTCCGTTGCCGCCTCTTCAATCGCGGTTCCTCTCTGTTCAACCTTCCATGCTCGGTCGGAAATCTGCATCTCTTCGCACCGTCGCCGCCTTTCACCTCTCTTCTTCTCCTCCAATTCTTATGCTAAATCCGTCGTTTGCAGTGCAGCAGTACGGCCACCGCCTGACTCCGATCCGCCTCCCGAGGAGGATCTGGTTCGTTTAACAGGTTACTATTCTTTGCTTAGATATCTCCATTTATTTCACTTAATTGACTGAATTGTTCGTGATAAGGCCTAAAAATTTTAGTGCGTAGAGCTTGGTCGTGGGTTTGGTTATTTCTAGTTCGTTTTGTACCATATGCGGAGAAGCTACGTTATCTTTATTTGTATGGAATGGCTTTGATAATCGAAAATAAAAACTATTAGCTCCTGAATTTAGCTCGGCGTCTGCTAGTGGTGGTTCTCGGCTACAATTAGTAACAGTTTTATTTATATTGGAATTTCTGGTTGTTTGGAAGTTAATCATCCATAAGTAATATTGTTCGTGTTTTTAGTCATCCGGAAATTTCCTAGGTCTTCGGATGCATATAGCTTTACCCATAATATTAGCTTCTCATGAGTTATTTTGGAAGTTTGTTTAGTAGGAAATTTTGCTCAACACGTTTTAGATATGTAAAAATGATACCAGAAAATAAATAATGGCATTTAGTGTTTGTGCGATTCTGGTGCAAGTGAAACTGCTCTTTGTATATTTTCATTCGTAAACTATATCTGCGAATTCATAGTTAGGTACTAGTAGAAGGCCAATTTCTGCTTCCATGACAGTTATATCCTGCGTTCTTGTAAGAGTAATGGCTGTTTTCAGGATTCAACTTCCTGAGTGTAAGATGAAGAAAGCGTGTCTTCCTTTATTTTTGGTCTTTAGTGGTGTTAGATCACAATTACACCCAAATATTCTAGTTGTTAAGCCTGGACAACATAATTTGTCCTTCAATTCATTTTCTAGTGCTCTCTTGTCTCTTCCGCATGTTGGCCAAATATTCATTTTGGTTCATGATGTTTAACATATGGGTTTTTTATATGAAATAAGATGGAAATGACTTTGTGGTGATTGTCTAGGTCTTCTACCTTAAATTGGAGCTCTTTCTAATCTTCGTTTCTGTGAATATATTTCCTTGAATACGAACAATTTAAGTGTTTTCTGTAATTTTCTTGCAATTCTCGGAGATTGCTTATCTTCATATTTTCTACTAATCTCTTAATAATGAATTTGGGCTTTTCTTTAATAAAAAGGAATGGAGAGACAGAGAAAGTGAAGAGTCTTTCATTAGTTATCATATTTTTAGAGAGACAGAATCATTTTATGGTGAATATGTGATAAAGTCGATAAGGTAATTGTTGACTGTCAGTTTAATAGAGAAGAATCACTTTCTTATTTAATAAAAACAGAGAGACAGAGAAAGTGAAAGTCATAAGGTGTAATTTCTTTTAGAGAGAATCATTTTAGGGTGAACATGTTGATTTAGTAGATGAGGTGATTGTTGACCATCGGTTTAATGAAAAGGAGTCGTTCTTTCTCATTTAATAAAAACGGAGAGGCAGAGTAATTGAAGCGAGAGCCTTTTGCAAGTTATCATATTTTAAAAGAGAATCATTTTAGGGTGAATATGTTTTACAAAGTAGATAAGGTGATTGTTGACTGTTGGTTTAATATAAAAGAATCGTTTCTTTCTCATACCATGAAAACGGAGAGACAGAGAAAGTAAAAGTCTCCCATAAGCTGTCATTTTCTTTAGACAGATTCATTTTAGAGTTATGTCGATCAAACTTCATGGTAGATAAGACGATTGTAGACCGTTTGTTTAGTAAAGAAATAATAGTTTCTTTCTTATTTAATTTAATAAAAATGGAGAGATAAGGAAACTGACGTGAGAGACTTTCACAAGTTGTCATTTTTTTAGGGAGAATCATTTTAGGGTATGTTCATCAGAGTATACAAGAAGATTATCAGACTGAAACTGTTGGTAATACTAAGGAATTCGACCAAGTTGTTATATACTTTCAATGATTGAAATTAATACTATTTTTCCAGCTTGATAGTTCTTGTTCCCTCACTTTCTCATAATATCATTATTTGAGCAGGTTTACCAGCAATTTTCTCAAAATTTCGGGACAGAGTACAAATTTTCCTTGCTGTGTTATTCTGGATGTCCCTCTTCTTCTGGACTTCTGCATTAGATGGGAAAAATAGACCTAATAAGGGCTCTCGATTTAGACGATAGTTTCGTAAACAAGCATTCTTTTGTAAAGGATTGTAGGTTTAGTATAAATAGTGCTAGGCTACTTGATTATACTTGAGATATATTTCAGCCTTTGACGAGGTAGATAAAGCTTGCTCCATAATGTTGATACCCTCCGCTGTATATTGTGTAGCTGCAAAGGAGATGATGAATGGTTATGCAACAAATTAAAGCAAAACTGTCATGGAAAGTCGTATTTTCTATTGTATTATATTCTATCAAGTGTCATGTATATTGAATAACATAACCGAGTGAATCGAAGATATTCCGTTGTTACAGACTAAGCTTGTTCTCGTGGTTAGACCGGCAGGGATCAGGCTAATCTTCTTCGTATCGTTGCAGTTTTAATGGATGTCTCTTCTCCCGAGGGACAACTGACCGAATCTTTTGTTTTTGGGTATTAAATTACAAGTTTGTATAGATTGGTATTGGCTTTCCTTGACAGGAATTTGCTTGATGGATGCATTAGAATTGTCTACAGGGAAGTTGGAGCATGAGAATTGATGGGAGGAATGAATGATTGGTTGGTTGGATATTTAGAAATGATTGCCACTATGTGTTTGACACGTTGCTAATAGTTCAAAGTCCTAATTGGTCATATTGTAATGTGGAAGTGTTATGAAAAGCTGAAAGTGAGAGTTGGTTGGAGGAGAAAGAGAAGTGATCTCTGATTATTGGATCATTACAATTCAACCCAAATGTTTTTTTTTTTTTTTTTATTTTATTATAATGGGACAGGGAAGCTCAACATCCCTCTATAAGTTTATTTTATTTTATTTATTTGGGTCTATTTCTCATGTTATTCCCTTGTTTTTTTTTTTTGGAATAGATTGTGTATTAATAGTTAAATATTTATTTATTTATTTGTAATTAACTGTTTGGTACTTAAAACAATAACTATTGAGATTCGTTGTGTTCGTGACCGGTGTAAAATTTGAATCAATAAGAGTATTTTTGAACTTTTTTTTTTTAAACTCAAGGGTATTTATCAAACTTTTCAATGGTTAATAGGTATTTTTAAACAATACTAACGGTAAAGGTATTTTTGAATCTGTTTGAAAGTTTTGACATAAACTACAAAGTTTATGGATATTTTTAATTAATGGATTCAAAACTTCGAATTCCTATATATATTAAACATAAAATTTAAAATTTAAAATTTAAAATCAGACTTTAGGCTTGATTATCAAAATTTAAAAATTTTGTATGTGTTAAAACCTATAAACATAAAACTAAAAGTTGAAGATAAAAAAAAAAAAAATAATTAATAGACACATTTAAACATTGTGAACAAAGAAGTCGAAAGTGAGATTAAATTTGTAATTTGAAAACCTTGCCACAACCAAACTAGGGGCTACAGCTACAGGTTTGTTATTTCCATGGTTAGCACAAATTATAACAACCGTCCACGTGTACAACGACATGGGGATGGTGGGTCCTACATCTCGTGCGTTGTGTCGACGTGTCGTACGGTCGAATGTGGAAGTTTGCATTGGGCCTGTAGTGGAACGACAAGTCGACAACAAACCAAAAAAACGATCGATGTCGCTGCTTCTTCCCATTTTTGTTCTCTTCCTTTGATGCCCATGTTTACGATCTAAATATTTCTAACAACAAATTTCAACATTTGCCTTTAATTTTTTAACCCTTTTTTTTTACCTTTACCTTTTTTTTTTTTTTTAATATTTTAATATTATATCGAACTCGAATATTTTTTTATGCGCTTGACAAGAAATCACGAGATTATAAAATAAGATAGTTTAGGGTAAACACTTACAACCAAGAATAACGAATTTTGATTGTTCAGTGGTTAACATCTCTCTAATTTTGTATTGTATTTTAAAAAATTCACTCTAATAAAATTATTCTTCCTCTGCTTTGTGATGAAGCTAACATACTGTTAGTAAACAAGTATAGTTCTGTATCGATGTCTATGTATTTTTATATTGTTTAGTTGTCGATTTCGTAATAGCTTAAAATAATTTACAAAACATGCAAACTATACAAGCATCATTGTATTTATTGTTTATAAGGATTAACCATTTAAAATTTAATTCAATTTTATTATTAAACAAGAGTATTTACTAAACAATTTTTATTTTGTTGATTTCTCCTAAACTATCTAACAATAGAATAGAAACGCAGTGAAAATAAGTCATCAATAACAATGCATTATTATCAACGATATTAGTATCCAACGTTCTAAAAGTGAGTAAAACTCAATTGTAATTGATAGAGTCTCGAACATAGAAAAATTCTTTACTCAAGATTTATTTTTAAGTAATCGATTTTAGTTAAACAAAATTATGTATTTAGTTATTGAATATTTACATCACTCGACTTTTAAAAGTGTCTAATATTTTTTTTAACTATTAATTTTGTGCGTAATACATCTCTAAATCTTTAGTTTGTGTCTAATATGTTTTCCATGTAACCTCCATCCCAAACTATTCAACCAAAAAGGTTAAATTGTAAAATGAAATTTAGTTATGCTCTCTACAATTTGATAAAATATTCAAAATAGTTTTATACTTATTATTAAGAAAGATTTTATCGAATCATATTAAGTTAAAAATGAGTTTAGATCTACGATAATTAATATTACTTTTTTTTAAAGGTTGGATATTCGATCTATCGTCTAGTCCATTGTTCTAAAAAAAATTATAACTATGATTCATATGGACAAAATGATAATTATGCAAGGACCAAATCTGCAATTAAACAGAACTTAACGAGCATCATTCCATCGTCCTTATTAATTCTCCACTTTTTCACTTCGTTTCTAAAAATGGAGGCTTTCCTATAAGCCTTAGTGTCTCTCCCATAAACATTCTTAAAAAAATCTCCCACCCAATTCTCAGATTTCAATCCTTTCTTCAAGATTTTCAAATCCCATCTCTCAAAATTCCAACTTCCAAAGCGTATAAGCATGCTGTTGAGAACTTCTTCAACCCCAATTCTCAATTCTTGGCTTCACCAATCCAAATTCTCCCCTTCAGAATCCGACCAAATCCACCATCTTCAAAGAACCAAATCCATCTCCTTAACATCGTCTTTTCACCTTCCTCAACCCTCTTTTTCGACTGAATCGCCCAACAGAGTAACCCAAAACTTGCTAGAATCAGATTCAACAGATCCCAGAAAGAAGATTCCAATACCCAAAAGTTCTAAAGTTCAATCGAAAGTGAAATCCAGGGAGAATGGAGTCTCAGTTCGAGATCAACATCTCAAACCCACATCAGATTCCTCTTCCTCTTCGATTCATGGAGTTTTTTTGAATTCTGGGTTGGGTCTGAAATTCCCAAATGACGAGATTTATGATGAGAAGAGGGATGCATGTGTTCTGCAAACGCTGGTGGTTGGCGGTGGAATGGGGAACGACGGCGGGCGGGCGTGCGGCGGCGGTGGAAGAGGTTCAGACGGTGGAGGTGGAGGGGATAATGGTAGGTCAGGGTTTAACAATCACCATGGAAGCAATAGCACCGATGCTTATTATCAGAAGATGATTGAAGCGAACCCTAACAATGCTCTTCTACTTGGAAATTATGCCAAGTTCTTGAAAGAGGTATTTTAGTTATTTTGAATTCTATTGGAAAGTTCTTCAATGGCAGCCCCTTCTGATTATGCTCTGCCATTTTAGGTTCATGGAGATTTTCCCAAAGCAGAAGAGTTTTGTGGAAGAGCAATTCTGGCTGATCCAAATGATGCAAGTGTTTTATCGCTTTATGCTGATCTAATTTGGCATACACAGAGAGATGCTCAACGAGCTGAGACTTATTTTGATCAAGCTGTTAAAAGTGCGCCAGATGATTGGTAAGAATATGAACTCAGATTGAATTTTCAGCTTGATGATTGAATGAATGATTCTTGTTTGATTTGCAAGAAAGAGATTCTGTTGACTGGTGATTCATTCGTTTACTTTTGATTGTTTTTCTACAATGGATCAAGTTGATTTTGCCATGAATACAAGAACATGAACAAATTCTGAGTTCAGCTTCAATATCAGTACATTCCCTTTGATAGCCCTTTGGTTTCTGATGATTAAGTTTATAAACACGACTTCTAACTTGATTTTTTTAGGCTCGTGGGTAGATTTGAATTTAACTAAGAATTCAAATGTTTTCTAATTACAATAAGAAAATTAGAATGTAAAAACGAAAAACTGAAATTGAAATCGCTATCAAACAAGATTTAAACATTCGTTGGTTGTAAATATTCCAATTTGATTGTGACTTGTGTCATTTCTTCAAGAGTTGAGAAAGTTCTCTTTGTTAGTCTGTGAATCGTGACATGTGGTACAGTACTCATCAATTTCAGTCCAATACATTTTATAATTGGAATCTTTCAGTGAGCCTTGTTAAGTTATGCTATACAAGTTCTTGATCAAGTACTGAAATGGAGAGAATAGTTCATAGGTCTTTGTTTCTTTGTTTTCTATATTGTCTCAATTCATAGTTAATTCGGTTGTTTCAAAATCCTTTTCGTTTACAGCTATCTCCTAGCCTCATATGCACGGTTTCTCTGGGATACCGATGTCGACGAAGAAGACGATATGGAAAACCAGTATGAAACAGAGGAAAGTCACCCGTCGCATCCCAGTTTCTCTCATGGAGCTCCTCATCGTTCTCCTTTGGCTGCAACTTCCTAATCTCATCAAAGATGTAACACACTTCTTGCCACTGTAAAATAACTTGAATAAAGCATCAGCTCATTACCACCTTTTTGCTGTTAGTATATAATATATGTAACTTTAGCAGAATGGATATGATTTTCTAACTGTAACCCTTTTCATAACATGTATCCTATGTAAAAAGTTCACTAATAAAGCCTCTTTGGCCTTCATCTACTATGTTGTATAGAGGAAGATTCAAACATTATCTTCTTTTTTACAACTTCTTTTACCCTTGTGACATAGTCACCAATCTGAAGATCGAGATCGGACGTTGGTGTATGAGATCTCGATCCCGATAGGAGTATGATGAAGAAGAGGTATGTGTTTGATTGAAGGATGAACAAAAAGAAAATGAAGTTGCTTTGGGTTGCAAATTGTAATAAGATCTTTTTCTTGTATGTGGTGATTTTGGAGATATGTTATGGCTGTGGATGGTGGATGGTTTGACCAAATGTGGGTCACTTTTGGATGTCATTTTCTTTCATGATATCAGGCCAAGCTGTTCCAAAGCATGCTTTTAATTATTTTAATCGTGTAATTCATATTAAGGTCAAATTACAATTTAACCCTTCACACTTTGTTTTAAAAAAATATATAATTCAATAAAGCCGAAAGAGCAATACGACCATCAAACATCAATCCCTTCCGAGCAAGGAAAGGACTCCCTCCTAACAAAGGAAGTCCTAGAGGAGAGAAGCCAAATCTTCGAGATACTAAACTTTAAATCCAATAGTTTGATGTCTTCAATCGAATTCGATTCTCTTCTATTAGAGAGTTTTATTCATCCCAGAAACCCAGAATGTGTTTTAGACCACTTATAATGATATTAGCTTCTAAGACTTTGATCGATTAATCGATAACCCTAGTTATACGATGATATTAGTTATAAGTCATATCCAAAGTATAAAGGCATACGATTTTGGAAAATGAAAACAATTATTAACACATGAACTATATAGGAAAAATGTATCATAAATGATTTGATTGAATTACTTGTTTCAATTATTAATAATGAACCCATTGATACTCTTGGGAAACCCATTGTTGTTAATCTTCTAATCATCAACCTAAAAACTGGTCTCCACTTACATTAATTGGTGGGTTGTGTTTAATCAAGGAAAAGACAGTTAATTAAGATGTATAAAATGTCATGTGGGGTTGGGTAATGTGACCCACTTTTGGTGTCCATTTCTAGAATTAAATTAAACACTAATATAAGATGATTAATTAAGATACAAACAATCATAGTAAAAGCTTATTATTAATTTCTCATCCCCCCATGTGACTGTCATCTTCCACTTTTGCTTCCTATATACCTAAACTCATATTGAACCATGATCATAAATTATTCAAAGTTTTTAACTTTTTTTTTTTTTTAATTTCTTTATTTTATATTATTGCGTAAATCTATTGATTTCTTTTCTAGATTATTCTTCGTTATTATTTAGAATCGTATATTAGAAAGTAATTCAAACTAATTTAAGTAATAAATTCAATCATATCAAACGATAACAAATCATTCACAGTCTACGATATCTTTTTCTCATACATCGTTCATTGGTTAATTATAAGAAGTGAAGAAAAAAAATCAAAATAATTGATTATCGTTCATCGGTGGTGATTATTGATTATTGCAGATGCTAGTAATTTTTAATCATAATTATCTATATATATCTTTTATCATTATCTCATTCACATAATTTTGGGTGCACTAAATTAGAAACTGATTGGAAAAAGAAAGATAATTCCAATTTTCAAAAAAAAAAAAAAAATAATAATAATTCCAAACACAAATTAGTCCCATTAGCTGTAAAGAATGACTATTAATGGAATTGACATTCACGGCCTTAACCAAGCTATATATATGAGAGATGATTAAAGCCTTTTCATTTTAATTAATACGAAACCTAATCTTCTATCAAAGATGTTGTGTTAACGTAGTTAAAGGATTTTTTCAAATCAAACGAATCGAAAATTCAATTTGTATTAAAGTGTTGGTTCGATTCGGTTGAGTTTTGGAATAGTGAATGTCTCTATAGTCATATCTGATAAATCAGACCACGAGTACAAAAATTGTTGTTCACTAATATCACGATACATGGAGATCAGTTTGTAGCAATTAGTATCGTACATAATTAGAAGGTTTAGAATAGGATGAAAATGGTGTGTTTTAATTTCTAATTACATACATAAATGGAAGAAGTTTAGATAATAAAAACTCAATCTTTAATTTGAATGGGTCCATTTACTTGTTTTTCTTCAATAATATTATTAGAATTAATTAGATTGGTGGTACGTCAATTTTTGTATATCAGTTAAAAAATAATTAAGAACAACCCATGTAGAAAATAGATTCTACGAAATTGTCGATAATATTTTTACAATTAATCAATTTAATTAATATGATGAAACTAGAGCATAGTTATTTAAATATAGAAGTTAATGACTAATGTAATCTCTTTTTAAAAGTTCAGGGACTAAAACAAACATTTTGAAAAGTATAAGGACCAAAATAGAACAGAATACAAAGTTTATGAACTAAAATGAAGTGATGTATATTAGATTATGTAATTTACCAATTATTGCAATTTAAAATGATACATTCATTTTTTTTTTTTTGAGGTGACATTAGAAAGAAATTTTTTTTAAAAAATGAAATTAACTAGAATGCAAAGGTAGACTTTAAAAATTATAATTCAATAATAATTAAAAACATTTAGAAAACTCTTTTGATATAAATGGGCTTGAATGATGTAAGCTTAATAAGGCCCAAATTGTATACATTGCAAATCCATCTTATATGGTTCATGGAAATTTAGTTGTAAATATCTTCCTAAACAGTGTTTTTAACTTAATTAATTGTGATTAAGAAAACCTTTTTTTTTTTATAAAAAATGTAAATAAACGCTTTTAATTAGAGATTCATAGTTTTTAAAAATATTATATTTTTGTTCATACATATGTTCATATATATATATAGATACTTTAAAATGCATATCATGTTTTAATTGGAGTTAAAATAAAGACAACTTTTTTAAAAAATACTAAATAAACATAACTCAATTTTGTTTTGATACCATTTATACTAACTTTCAATTTTTATGCATCTTTAATATAGTATTCATTTGTTTAACAATTCTTAAAATTTATAGATTTATCATATATAATATTGAAAGTTTATGATCTTATTAAATACACAAAATTCAATTTATTATTATTAAGAATTTACCCAAGTATAAAAATGTATCATCGATCTTTTTTAATGCTTTTAAAGTTGAAGAACGTATTAGATTCCAATATGAATGTTTTAACGGTCATCTACTATTTTTTTTTTTTAAATAACATTTAGGAGTTAGGAATTCAAATCTCACACCTTTAAGATGCAAGGTAATGTTAGTTATCGCTAATTAAGCTCGATTTGACAAATATAATTATTTTTTGAGAATTTAGTTTTGTTTCTTTTTGTCAAAGTAAGATGAAAGTTGTAATAATGTTGTGAAAACCCGCATAAATTATAAAAATACAAAAATTAAAAATTAAATGGTAAAAAGAAGTATAGTTTGACAATTAATTAACACATATATAATATTTAAAATTCTCCAATATCTTCGATTAGTACTTAAAAAAGACGAGCACATGCCATCTAATCTAAGACTTGACCTTAACAATTTTGATATAAATATTCGATTCTTCTAACTTCACATGTAATAAAAAAGAAACATGATGAAAAGAATCTTTTATTTACAAGAAATTTGTCGTCTTATTTTATTATATGAAACGAGTGAGATTTATATAAATTGAATAAAGATGCATAATTATGTATTTTCAAATTTAATAGAAAATTTTGTACTATGCAAGTAAGATAGTTATGTGATTTAATATTGGAAAACAATTTATTAACATGAAAGCATACAAAATAAATAGTATATTGACCGACCAAACTTACTGTTAATATCAGTTTAGTTATTATTAGATAATTTTATAATTTAATTAATTAAAAAATACACATTAATATAACAATTAAACTAATGGTGGTATGTGGTTAATAAGATATAAATTAAATCAAAATGATACCGTACATTTCCAATTAGACGGACGTCAAAGTCAGATTCCAATAGAGTTGATAAACGACGTTATCCAAAAACGCAATTCACTCAGTTCCGCATGTGCTCGTTTTAGTTTACATATTTTCTTATCTTTGCTAACAATTTAAAAATCGAAATTAAATAAAGTTTTTAGGAATTTAATTTTGTTTTTATAGTTTGACGAGGAAGAATTCAAGTATTCATTTAACAAAGTGAAACTCATAAAATTGAAAGAAATAAAAAAAAAAAAATTAAATTGTTATGAAATGGGACTTATTTTATTTTTTTATTCCTTGATATTTTAAGATTCTATTCGGTAATTTTTTGAACGGTAATAAATATCTTGAGTTCAAGGACATATTGAAGGCATGTTTTGAGTAATATTAAGATTGAAACATGACTAATGATTTCTAACAAGTAATTCGAGTTTAGGACCTAAAACAATCGGAAATAAAATATTAACCTAAAATAATAATGTCAACAATTTTCATTTTTATTTAGTTTTTTAGAAAACAAATATTTAATAAAGTTATCAATGATGATTCACTCCACTATGAGATGTTTTCATGTAAAGAAATTTTGATTTAGGTATCAAATTTATTATATTTTGGCCGTATCCTAACGACGTTTAATGGATAAGACAAAAATTACAATATCAGTGTTTATATTTTACTTTCCACCCAATAATTTATTGTACAATCATAGTGTTTCTATTTTCGTATTTTTTACATTTTAGAATATCAAATTCAGTCTCTACGTTTTGAAAAAAAAAAAAAAAACTATTTTTTCGCTTCTATTTTAACATAAGCAAATTAATGTCACGCTTTCAACATGTTAACACGAGGATGATTTAAAGTTAAATAAATCAAACACAAACAATAAACAATAAACAATAAAATGAAAGAAATGTATAAACACAACGTAACAATGATCTAAATGGTCATCCCTTTTTAAGAATTTTAAAATCTAAAGTCCATTATCGTCAATAGATAAATAAATAAATAAATTTTAAGGTGGTGTTTGATAACTATTTTATTGTTGGTTTTTAATTTTTGAAAATTAAACATATTTTCTTTCATTTTTTAAATAATAATTTGCGTATTTCATAAGTACAAGACTTGTATTCTTAATCATATTTTTAAAATATATATTTTTTTAAAAGCTATTTTATTTTATTGTGTTTTGAAAAATTGACTTGATTTAAGAAAACAGATAACAAAGAAATAAATTTAGAAATAGAAAAAGTATTTCTTAAATTTATTTCAAAAAAAAAAAAAAAAAGAATGAAACCAGACGTAAATTATTTTATTTTATTTTATTTTTAAAAAAAGACAGAACAAACTTGTCTTAGAAAAATAAAAAACAGAAAAAAAGTAGAGAAAAACAAAAAAAATAATAATAGAAAAAAGAGATTTGTGTAGACATTATTCCGAAGATAGAATGTCAGCATATTTAGGGACCGATAGGCGTCACTGATTGGTGAAGCTCAGCCCTGTAAAAGACTAAAAACTTCATGAACTTTCTATTCCTCTTTGATTTAACTAAATGCGTCTTAATCCAAATTACATAAAATAAAATGTGAAATATATATATATATATATATATATATATATAGGGAGTCAATAGAAGAATTTTGACTCTCGAAGGCAAAGCATATTGGAAGACGAACGGTTTCTTCGACCACTCTACTCTCTCTTCACAAACTGAAAGAACAAGATGGAAAACGAAGTGGCGCTGCAGAACAAGGAACACCCTCAAAACCCACTTGAAGGATCTAAAGATGAAGTTTCTGTTCAGCTTCCAGCTCCACCTTCTTGGAAGAAACTGGTTTTCTCACTTTCTTTCCTCTCTCTTTTTTTTCTTTCTTAAGCTTTCTGATTCTTTTCACTTGTTTCCCCTTTTGTTTTTAGCTTGATTCTGTTTCTGGGTGTCTCTGATTTTTGCTTGATTTTATGTTTTCCCCCATTGTAGCACCTTTTTTTTCCGTCAATTTTACTCTGGCTTGTGGTTGTTACCGACTTTTCCTTCTAGGGTTTGTTAGTGTAATCCCTTTTTGCCTTTGAAGGGGTTTTTAAATTAGGGCTTTTATTATTTAGGAAGTATTTAGCTGAGAAATTTGTTGCTTGTGGTGATAGTTTATGCCTTTCTGATGCTATTTATGGTTTGAGGAACTACACTCAAGTTTTAGAGAAATTTAGAGAGATTTAGATGATAAGAAAGGCTTTCTCACTATAAAATTAGTGACTTTTTTATACATCAGTTTATAGGGTATAATCCTTCAAAGACAGAAACCTAAGGCCCAAAAACATTTACAGCCCCCTTTGGTATTTATTTCGTTTTTGGTTTTTGGTTTTTGAAAAATTGAGTTTGTTTCCTCTCAAATTTTTTGAATGGTTTGACAATAATGACTTGGCAAATTTCAAAAACAAAAACAAGTTTTTAAAAACTACTTTCTTAGTTTTCAAATTTTGGTTTGATTTTTAAAAACATTACTAGAGTATAGATAACAAAACAAGTAATTTGAAAGTTAGTGGAGTGTTTATAGACTTAATTTTCAAAAATTAAAGACTAAAATACGAAATGGCTACCAAACATGGTTTACATTTTCAGTTTTCCTTTCAGAAATCTTGTTTTTAAAGAAACATTTGAATTCTTACCCAAATTCAAAAAACAAATACAAGCTTTGTCATTTTTTTTTTTTTTTGAATTTTTCAAAATTTGTCTTGGATTTTACAAGTATTTTTTGAAGGTGGATGTCAAAACTAAACATTTTATGGAGGAAGTGCTATAAGCTTAATTTCTACAACCAAAAACAAAAATCAAATGGTTATCACCCCGAGCTTGGAAACTTAATGGATTGACAAATTGTAATAACAATCTGCTAATAAACTCAGAAACTCCAGTATTAACCTAGAAACTAAGGAGCTATTTTAACAGGTGAGAAGGGAAATTAAGTATTTGGGTGTTTTTCTTCTTTGACCTCCTTTGGCTGAGGATAAGGGTTGTTACTTTCACCAGCTGGTATTTGCAAAAAAAAAAAAAAAAAAATTATCCCTCTCTGTCTCTGTTAATCTATTATTCTATATCTCAAGTAACTTACTGTTTAAAGAACTTGACGAGGGTCATGTTTTTTTTGAGTCTGAATGATTTCTAGCTTCCCAATGAAATGCATTTTGTTTATAAATGGCCATTTAATGGAGCATGTGTCTATAACCTCATCATAATAAGAGACTGGCAGAGTTAGTTAGGACTAGGATAAGGAGGAGATTTGTGTACAGAATGCTGTAACCTTGAGTTTGTAACTTACTAATTTGGTATAATATTCCCAAGATGCGTTGGATTGTTTTCTGTCGGTATCTTTGGTTGTCTGTCTATCCTTTGCGTCCCAGGGGAGGAGTGATGACAACCATGTTTCAAGCCGTGATTTCAGGTACAAGGTTCTGACGTACATCGAGAAAGAAGTCTGATTATGAAATAAAGAATGAAGATGAGGAATTGATAGTTTCAAACCTAAGCTTTAGCCAGTAGATGAATCGTAGCATGAGGTCCATATTCTAAAATAATTTTTTGTTTTCTTTCATGGTTTTGCATAGCACTTGTTATGTGGTTATATCCCAGATACTGTTTTGAACTAATAATCTTTGAATGATATACAAAAACCAACCATGGCCTGTCTTTTAAAACCTTACAATACATTTGCTTCTCCAATAGTTGCAATATAAAAGGATTAGATGCGTCTTTTCTTTCACCTTTTTTACGCTTTTGTTCTTTGGCTTTTAAGATGACAATTGTGATATATCATGTTTTATTCTATTCCAGTTTTCACCAAAGAAGGGAGGTGCACCAAGGAAGAATGATATCGTATTTATAGCACCTACTGGTGAGGAGATCAGTAACAGAAAACAGCTCGAGCAGTACTTAAAATCTCACCCTGGAGATGTTGCAGTATCGGATTTTGATTGGAGTACAGGTGAGACGCCCAGGAGATCTACTAGGATTAGTGAGAAGGCCAAGGCAACTCCACCACAGGAAGAACCCCCAAAGAAACGAGCAAGAAAATCTCCAGGTTCAAAAAAGAAGGAACACAATGAAACAGAGAAATCCGAGGGTGAAAAGGAAAGTGAAATTAAAGATGCTGAAATGTCTGAGAAGGACAATGCTGAAATTGAAAAAGAAAATGAGAACTCCAAGGATGAAAAACCTAACAAAGAAGATGAAACAACACAAAAAGAACTTGAAACTGCCAAGGGTCAAGAGCCTAAAAACGAAGATGAAAAAAAAGAAAAAGAAACTGAAACTGCCAAGGATGAAGAGCCGAAAAAAGTAGATGAAACAAAAGACAGAGAAATTGAAACTACCAAGGATGAGGAGGCCAAGAAGGAAAATGTAGAATCAAAAGAAACGGAACAGAAAAACACCACGGAAACCAAGAATGGCCAGTTAGATACCGAGGATAGCAAAAAAATAGAAGATCAAAGTCATGAGAATGTTCAAAATCAAGAGGTTGCGACAGCTGGTGAAAAAGTGACTTTGGAGGTTGGTCAAGACAAAGAAGAAAACGGGCCAGAAACTGAAGCAGAGAAAGCTATTGATTCATCCTGTATGCAACAGGAAAAGCCAAACCTTGGTACTACTAAGGAAAATGGGGTTGCCGAACAAGAGAATTGCAGTGGAACCGAAAGACCACCAGCATCTGAGGGAACAATCACGGAAAATGACGACCCACAAAAGCACGATGGAAAACATGACATCCAGGGTGAGAACAGAGGGAACGAAAACTTGAGCAAGGTGACTGCAATCAGTAAGTAAAACAAGTTATATTTCTCCAATACCCCTCCCCCACTTCCCCGGTCATCATCACAACTTGCACAGCCAAATGGACTTGCCACCACCCTTTTGTAAGTTGGCTGGTTCGTTCCTTTTGTAACTTTGAAATTGCTGCAATGACTGTAATTTTAATGTTGTTAAGGCTAGACTTGGTTGGGAAAAAAAAGTTAACTATTCTGATGGTAGATAAGATGTAGTTTTGCTTTTTTTTGTTTTTTTTTTTTTGTTTTTGGCTGGTAGAACCCACGCCAACTGACTGTTGTTGTTAGTGAAACTTGATCACCTGTAGTTCTTGTATTTCCTTTATGTCATAAGTAGGTTAAATTTACCATCTCTGACATCAGGCATTTGTATCTGTTGGATTATAATAAATGAAGTAGAAGAAGTTTCCAGTACTCTGCCTATCTTGATTTCTCAATGTTTGAAGTTTTGTAGCCTTGCCCTTTATGCCAAACATTTGCTTGGACAAGATGGGGATGGCTGCTGCTGACTTGGTATTACTAGTTAGTGACTTCCTTGAATGGTCCCTAGCATGGTGGCTGCTTGGTTGATTTTTCTTTCAGGACCACAGTCAGCTGTATATTATAGGATTGTAATATGAATTTATTTTGAGTATTATGATCTATATTTGAACACAATCATAGTTCACCGATGATGCTTTGGGTTCGAGATTAAGAACAATATCTTTATTGGTATATGAATTTGTTCAAGCTTGTTGGCGTATAGCTGTATGATGGAAATGATGTTTCTGGTCCTCCTTCAGGATAAGGGCAATATCTTTTGACATGCTTTACCCTATTGTGACTTGTGGGGTATTTGGAGGATGTTAGATTTAATGCCTCTTTGAGCATGTTGATCACTATGGATATTTTTATTTGTCCTGCCCTCTTTTTGTTTGGATGTCATTCTTATGGTTTGAGTTTGAACTTCTTGTATGTTCCTTTATGCTTTACAATGGCAGGTCAAAACAACCATCTTTATTAGCTTAACATTCTCATTTTTAGCTGGATTCTATTAGAAAACATGTTTGGTTTTAAGGCCATGTTTGCATAGGTGTAATGAAATTTGGTCAAATTTAATGTAACAAAAATCATATGGGTGATAATTAAACGTGGCCAACATTCATTACAGTTACAAAATGTTGGTTCACCAATCATCGTATTTAATCAACCCATTCTTTTCATATTACGATTGATTAACTACAATTGCAAATGTCAAATCGAGCATAGTTTAATTGACATACGAGTATGTTAGTAACCAAGAAGATTGTAGTTCAAATCTTTCTACCATAATTATCCTAAAACAAGATCTTAAATAAGTAAAGACAACCTAAGTTTAAACTGGATAATTATATCCTATTATCAACAAAACGATGGATTTGTTGAAAAGCTATTTCCAAAATTTTCTATATTTAACGTGTACGGTATCTAAGAACATCAAGTCTAGGGTTTGGTAAGTGAAAGTATTTTTCAGAGTCATCTTAGATAGCAAATTTCAAGGATTAGAACATTCAAACTGTAAGAAGAACATGGGAAAGTTGTAGCAGAAAATGGGGAAAGTTGTAGCAGAAAATCAAAAGAATTAAGTGGGAAAATAGGAAGTTTGTAACATATTATATATTATTATATAATAATGTTTTTGGGAAGTTTCTTGGAAGCTAAGGTCAAGAGAACTTTATAATGGACCCATAAATTATTCAATAAAGTTGGTTCATTTTATTAGTAATTTTCATATCACGTGTCATGAAAACATAAGTTATTGCTGTCCTTTTTTAAATTGACATTAACAGATCTTATGATAAATATGCTTTCTCATAAACAATTAGTGAATTAACATTGAGAAAAAACAAGATACCTAACATTATATTATTTAAATAAATCACTTCTTTTAACAACATTTTGATTTGTCTCTCTTAAGTTCAGTTTGTTTCACCGGTTTTTCAATGCATTTCAGACAGATATTTAATATCCCTGTCAAAATTTCACTTTTCAAAAACCAAAATATTATTATCTTGGAAACTTTAAAACCCATTTAACATGAAATTTTTAATACCCTGAAAAAGCATGAGATTTTTACGTGATGAATAGAAGAAATATAGATTAATTAGTTGATAAATTAATATAAATTATTTATTACTATTAATTTTAATTAATTATTAAATATAAATATATTATTTCTTCCTAATAAATTTCAACTAATATTTTATGCTATCTTACCTATTTAATATAAATTATTTATTTTAATTGTTAATATTTAATTACTTTATATTAATTTAATTATATTTAATAATTAATGTAATTATGTTTAGTTAGAAGGTATTCTTTTATTTTTTATTTTATTAACTAAGTAACCAATTAACCTAACAATAAATTATGTTAGGTTAAATTTAATTGATAGTTAAGTAATTATTTATTTTTATTATTTTACAAATTATTAAATTGAACACAAGTATTTAAATTTCAGACATAAATTATCCTTCACATCAAATTTTAGATAAAATTTAATATCTATATCCATAAAACAATATGTGCAATCTAGTTGATTGATTGTAGTGTATTTTTAGAACTAAAAAAATGGAAAACATATCTTTAAAATAGTGAGTCAAAGAAGATAAAGGCTTTGAAAAAGTCAATAGTTTAATTTACATGTAATAACTAATGGGTCTAAAATCATACCAAATCAAACTTTTCTCTACAAACAAGTCTTCCATATGACTTCATTGTCAACTAAAATTAATATAAACAACTAGACTAAATCCAAATTTCTATGTTTTCACTTTCAATTTTGAATTTTCTATTTTAAATAATAATTAAAATAAATAAACATAAAAATCTTTACTTTTTTTTTTGGTTTTTCCTTCTTTTTGTTGGCACTTGGCAGCCATCAAACGTTGATCATTCTAAAGTTCTCATCTTTTCTTTTTTTTTTTCCTTTAAAGTACATATCCAAACTTTGACCGGCGTTGCTGCAATGGCGGCCGTAGCTTCTCGTCGTCTTCCTGACCACACCGTACACTAAAATGAAATCATCCCTTATCTTCTACTCTTTTACTTTTCAATCTATTTCATTATAAATACAAACACAATTTCCTTCTCAACATATCATCATTCAATTCGCTTACAGATAAACAAGAAAACATGGCCGGTAGATTCGCTCTTGTTCTGTGTTTTTCTCTGTTTTTATTTCTTGAATACTCCGCCGCTCAGACTGTTCATACCGTCGGTGACTCTACTGGATGGAGAATCCCTCCCAACGACCCTGCTTTCTTTGAAAAGTGGGCTGCCGGGAAAATTTTCCGTGTCGGTGATTCTCTCGGTGAGTAATTAAATCCCTTTTTGAATGCTTTGTTTCTCCCAACTCTTCCAAACTCCTCTGTTTTTTTTTTTTTTTTTTTGCAAGAACTAATCAAATTGGCGAATTGGGTTCCTTTTTTTTGTTGTAGTTTTCAATTTCACGACGGATATGGATGAAGTGTCGAGAGTTTCAAAAATGGGGTTTGAAATGTGCAGTGACGACAATGAAATTGGAGACTCCATTGAAACAGGGCCAGCAACCATTCCTTTATTAACTCCGGGCGAGTATTATTTCATCAGCTCTGAGGATAGGCACTGCCAACAAGGTCAAAAATTAGCCATTAATGTCACCGCCGCCCCTGGAGCTCCGACGCCGCCCTCTTCCAACGTTCCTCCACGAACCCCAGTCTCAGGACGAGCTCCGGTGACCCATGTCGTCGGTGACGCCGCTGGGTGGGGGATTCCTCAGGGCGGCGCTTTGTTCTACGCCAACTGGTCTGCCGGAAAAACATTCGTTGTTGGCGATTTTCTATGTAAGAATAATGAATTCAATCTCGTAAGACATTAAATTGAGAATTGAGAATTGATAGTGATTTTGTTTTTGCAGTGTTCAATTTTACAACCCGCGATGATGATGTAGTCAGAGTAACGAAAGAATCGTACGATTTATGTAGCGATGACGGTGAGATCGGTGACGATATCGACAATGGGCCGGCAATCATCCCGCTGTTAACTCCCGGCCCGTATTACTTCATAAGCAATGAGGATAGGCACTGCCAGCAAGGTCAGAAGTTAGCAATCAATGTCACAGCCGCCGCCCCCGGACCAATGGCTCCACCTTCTTCAAATCCTCCACCTTCGACCCCACGCCCTGCCCCCGTCACCCATATCGTCGGAGGCAATGTAGGCTGGACCATTCCACCAGGCGGCGCCGGTTTCTACGTCAACTGGACTGCCGGCAAGATATTCGCCGTCGGTGATTCTCTACGTAAGTGATTCTCTGGTCTTACTAATCACTCAACCTCCATAAAAAATTCCAACATTTAATGAATTAACGAATTTATTAGATAAGAAATTGAAAGATTAATTCATAATAAATATAAAATAAAAATATTCAAAATATATTAAATTTGTATTAAGAGTGACATTTTGCAAGTATGAAATAACTTATTAAAGTTGGAGACTAAACTTGAGTTTATTGCAGTGTTCAACTTCAGAACCGATGTACACGACGTTGAGAGAGTACCGAAACCGTCCTTTGACAGATGTAGCGACGACAACGAGATCGGAGACACCATCGAATCTGGCCCTGCAACCGTTCTTCTCACTACTCCCGGCGAACATTACTACATCAGTACTGAGAATCAAGATTGTCAACTCGGCCAAAAATTAGCCATCAATGTAGTCGCCACCAGATCCACTGGTCCCGTAACATCTATTTCAAACCCCCCAAC